>BMAW01119054.1:39005-51371 GCA_019974015.1 Nephila pilipes
CCCCCCCCCCCCGTCTGCCATAAAGGCCATAAAATTTTTCTAACCTTAAAATAATTTTCCATGTTCTACCAATAAATGATGTGCGTACTATTAAATTGCTAAAAATATTATTAAAAATTTTAAAATTTTATTTAACTTTAAAAAAAAATTTAGTTTTTTTTGTATGTTTTCATGCATACACAGTACTAATTATTCATTTTATTTCTAAGATATTGTTCTTATTAGATAAAAAGTACTAATTAAGAGCATATAATTGTTTGAATGTTTAAATTACATTACATTCAATTATATTCATCTACAGTGCCATTCGAGAAAATAGCTGCCTTGCATAAATCCTTTTAAAACGGAATTTGACATAATTATTAAATAATTAATGATGTGATAAAGTGAAAAATGGATATAACTGGTTATTAACTGCTTATTCATGAATCAATTTGATATATAATGCAAGATTAATTAATTATTTATATCACATAAAATTCAATATTTTACAATAACATTGCTATTTAGGAAGGAGATACTTAGTACGAATTATTTTAAAGCAGAGTTTATCATAATTACAATGTAATAAATGATATGACAAGGCGATAAATAAATATAACAGGCAATTAATTGCTTATTTTTGTGAATCAATTTGTTATAATTCAAGAATAATGTATTTTTGAATTCCCATTAAAGTCAATTTCGGTTCGCAGTGGAAAAGAAAAGTGGTGTTTTACATATCGTGTTTGAATTACAAACAAGACAAGGAAAAAAATAATAATAATAACCACTGAAGGCAATAAAAGACATTTGAATCCATTTCAAACAAGCCTTTTTCAAACCACTTCAAAGATGTGTAAAAAAATAACCAGGAAACCGAAGAAGAGAAGATTGTAGGACAATAAAATGTGTAATACGTCAACGTAAAGACTTTTACGCGAATAGCATGCCAAATCGGATTTCAAATATCAATGTATGCATGGCGGAAATTTGAATAGGGAAGTGGATGGGTAAGAATAGGTAGGGGGGAGGGTTGACTAAATTAAGGAACTCGTCTAATATTCTCAGTTGAAGAGCAGACGAAAAGATAACGTGACGGGACTATCGAACTTTCGTTTTATATTCCAAGCGATGTGATGAACAAAAGGGAATTCGATATTAGTATTTGCAGTCCATTTTTTTATGCACGTTCGTGCCTTACAAACCCACTTGTTGAATATGTCTTGTTGGTCGGATGTGTCTTGAGATCGAACTTTTTGGAATGAAGTGAAATGGGTTGGAAATCGGGGAAAAAAAAAAAAAATGGCGAATTTTTTTTAATATTTTTTACCGCTGTTTACTGCGTGAGCGAGGGTTAGAAGGGTGGATCACGTGACATGGCGAACAACATTTTCTAACCTCCAGTTTCCTGAACGCCTTCCTTTCAAGGTCATGATATTTTATTTTGTTTTCTTCTCCGTGTTCCTTACGCAATCTTCGACTGATCAACACTTCGGCACACCTTAGGGGTTGAAGAGAATAAATGAGAGCCGAAATGGAGAACGAGGAAATGGTGGAACACATCTGAGGAAACCCAAAATCCAATTATTCGAATGTTATATTCGAAGAAAACTGCCACAAAAAAATAATAATTACGATCTGAAAGATATAGGCTTGTATCGTAAATAATACTGACAAACAACCGATGTAACAAAAAATAAAGGTAAACGGAACAAGTGCGCAGTAGGTGAGAGCTAGAAAGTACGACTTCATTTAAAATGACGCATTCACCATAGAGCAAAACATTTTACAGTAGAAAACGAAGCTAAGAAAAGAAGAGGAGGATAAAAATCAGATTTTGTAAGACCCTATATATAAACTGCCGGTTCTTACTCATAAGAATTTATCAGTAAAGCAAATGTACATGTTATATTTGTAATGTAACATGTGCGTTTCTTGTTAAATCAACAAAAAATGATGATTCACGCCTGATCTGGAAGTATTTCTCTTTTTTTTTCTCTAAATCACGCAATATGTCTCATTAGTCTTAGGATTGAAAAGGTATGCAATTGCAAATTATCTACGCAAATCTTCAATATTATTCCGCATTTTCTAAAATATGTACAGAATTAACTGTACAGCAGCCCAGACCAACAACGCCTAAATAAAATTAGAGCACTTCTGAAAAAAAAAAGTCAAGTTTACAATCACTTCATGCCAAAATACGCAAAATATAAGATTTCGTCTCAACTAAGACATAACTAGTACCGATTAGAAAAGTATTTAAGGCTTCTATTTTCTAGCCATTTTGATTGTGAGCGTAATGACAATCCATGGAATTTCTACTACCGTCTTCAAATCTATACCAGTAATCTATTTGAGTGCAAAATAGTGCATCCAAAAGTGCAAAAAAATATTGATGGTTTAAGCGGAATTACATTTTCGCGCCGATTTTCAAAAACATTTTAGAATATTTTTAAAGACTGGAAAACCCACACACTAATCATTAAATTAAGGAGAAAAACATTTTTTTAAAATCGGATAGAAAATATTATTCCACAGAATACTTCATTATATTTTGCTCTTTCGCATGCATTTTTTTGCATTCAAATAGATAAAATAGTGAAGATTTGAGAGCGATAGTAGATATTCTATAAGACTAACACTACGCTCACGAAATCAGAATGGCCAGCAGACGGGATCCTTAAGACCCGTCAACACCCCTTTCCAAACGTGCTTCAAGGCGAAGTAACATTTCTTTTGTGAATGAAAATATGATTTTTTTTCCAAAAATGCTACAAGGAGCTTTTGGAATTGTAGCGAAGTACTCTCAGCAGTACTAACGAATAACTTATTTAACTGATAGCGCATATGACTCATGCCTTTGACAACAAAGCTGTTAAATTTTCTTAAACTTTTCAGTTTTACTTAAAGCCATCAATCTGATAATGTCCGTATTCGAGAATTTACAAAATTTATTATTTATTATTTAATATTCAGTGCACAGCTGTGGCAAGAATACAAAATTGAATTGTGAGAATTGTGAGAATAATTGAATGGAGAATAGAATTGCATAATATACAAATTTGTATAATATGTAATACAGTGTTTTCTAGGTAATTCGAAAAGTATCAGACCAGGACCAGCTGGATTACCGAAAACGCCGGATTACTGGAAAAATTAGTAAAAATAATGCATTTAAGCAGCAAAAATTTCATATTAGTACATAAAATTGAATTAGTACAATACGCTCAAATAAAGTGCAAAACACATGAAATAACTAAAACTATATAAAAAAAAGTGTACTGTTTTTTATTAATAACTTGCGTTAATTTCATTGCAATGGAAGGCACAAAATAATGCATGTAAGACCTGTCTGCCTGCATACAAATGCCAGATTATTGGAAAGGCAAAAAAAAAAAAAAAAAAGAAGTGAAGTGCTGGACTAAAAAGGGAGTGCTGTACCTCAAAACACTTCAATATTTTAACTATATTAATAATTAGTTTTATACATATATTAAGAATATGTAAGTACTGGACTATAAATATTGATTTACTTTGAACAATCACATCATTCGAAGATAAATTTACAACATATGCTAGACATTTTTAGTAATGTAAGAATCTTCGTTTCTTTGTGTTTTTGGCATTAATCAAATGATAACGTAATTTCCTGAGAGGAATAGCTTGGATCCAAAAAACATATTTAACCCCGCTTGTCTGTTCAAAGAGAGATAAAGAATTTTAAATTACTTATATATCGCTTTTGATTTTTAATAGTCATAATATCATGGCTTAGTTTCATATATTTAATTTATTAATAAATTTAAATGACTAACTTATTAACCCAGCATAAAGTTATTATAAAATATTACATAACATAGCGTTAAATGACTTAATTTTTCCAAACATTGTGTTGCTTATCAGTGTAAGAAAAGGCTTAAAAATTAATGAATAAAAATAATTATATTCTCCAATATGTGGAGCACTTCTATTTTGGCATTACTGAAAAAGTAGAGATTTAAAATAAAGCAAAAACACAATTTACTCCTAACACGAAAATTTATCTATTATATACTGAAGCAAACAATATGTATCCATTGAATATTGATATAAGTCATGAAATAATTCTTTAACTCTTTGTTCATTTGCTAAAACACTCAACTGTGCTATAAAATTATAGTTATAAAGCATATATATCACCAATACTGTAAATTTGTTGCCGTAGATTTTCTCATTGTTTCATGTTTAGCTTTAAAAAAACGTAAATTTCTCATTGTTTCATGTTTAGCTTTAAATTAAACGTAAACGTAATTAAAACGATCAAACAGTGATTGATTGGTTATTAACGTCCCGCTCAGAAAACACACGATGACTATTACGACGGACTATAATTTTGAGTCTTGATCAAGTGTCGAAGACAATACATTCACTAGCACCTTACTCTCCTAAGCATCAAAACACCCAGGATTTGAGACTTCGGCAGATTTAACATGCATCAACCTTTTCTATACGGCGGGTCTTTAATGGAATCAGGACTCGAACCCAGGATTCCACTGAAGGAATGATGCTCGTGAACCCGTTTGTGACCTCAGCCATTCTATTAAAGTGAAGACAATTTTATCAGGAGTAACACTAATTTATAAGGATGAGAGCTCACACCATATCTCATCTGTTGAAAGCATGTTTCTATGTCAAATATTTCACAATGTCCAATTTTTAATACGAATGTACGAACTTTTTTTACAGTAAATACAGTATGCTATTGCACCTGTTCGAATATTTTATGCTTCTAAAACTATAATTGTTTATATCTTAAGTAAAAAAAGAATTATATGGAAGGAAAAAAAATTCCGAATAAAAATGTAAGGGACTCAAACTTCAATATTCTCTGTTTAAAAACTCCTATAAACTTTACAAAGTATAATTTAACGACGTTTTATAGTTGTTTATAAAGAAACATTTATACTTTTAATATAATAATTTAAAATTATAATATTTTTTATAAAATTCATTTATTACTTTCCTGAATATTTTATTAATATAAATTGTGTGTAATACAAATAGTATATTTTTCATAGCTCGTGTTGTGAATGTGTTATTAAAATTACTACGATCCCTAAAGTGTAAATCTTAAGTAGTTTATTAATCAGAAGAAGGAAAAACTTTTATATGAAAGAATATACATTGCATTATAATTTTAATTAACTTCACAAATTTTGCTTATTCGATCATAATGAATGGAATAAAAATTTAATGTTTTAATAATATTAATTTTATGTTTTTCAGTAATCATTTGGAAAAAAAATTATTTAGTATTTTTGTCTGTTTATACAAGCAGAATTTAATACGGATTTATTTTAATTAACTAATTTTAGTAATGTGAGTTTTCTTAGTATTTTGGATTTTGAAATGGAGCAATAGCGAGATGAAGTTACAAATTAAATTAGGTAATCTTAAAAATTAAGGTTAAATTTTTTGTTAGATATTTTAGATAAATTTTAATTAAAAATACATAACTATTACTACTGTTATATAAAAAAAAGAATTTTTATACTTTTAAAAAAAAACGAAAAGTGGAAATATGCTAGGAACTTCTATTTAATAAATTTAAAAAGAGTTAATCAATAATAATAAAAAATCGATTTATGTTTATATTTCTTACATAAAACTCCAGGTTAAATTGTCTGTTCTGAATTCGTCATTGAAAATAAATTGGAGGAAGAAAGGGAAAAAATCGGCAATACCAACAGAAATTTGTCGATAATTCCATTCTGTTGTCCAGAAATTTCAATAATTTACTCCTGTAACTAAAGAATACGTAAAATTCTTAATTTCCAAATCAAATTACAGATCAGCAAACATAAGTAGGCGGAAGAGGAAATATCAAACAATATTCAATTCTCAATGTAATATAAAATACTAATTTGAACACACAACTTTCTAATTTAGAGAAAATGAAGAATATTCTTCACAAAATAGAGGCGTCCTTTAGAATATCCTGTTTTCAATCTGTACAACACCCAAAAAAAGTCAAAAACCTCCGCCTCCTTCTGTAAAAAACATCATTAATTATTATAAAGCCAAGTAATTTTAATTAAGCCTATTTGTTCAGCTGTTGCCAATTTGCATGCTGTAAACATATGTTGTGTAAAATAATTACAAATCCTTACAATTCGGAAATTAATACGCACGCTTATTGCTCAATAAACGCTGTGTAATTCAATGCTTTGCTCAATTTACTTTCAGAGAACAGTAATTTTTTTTTTTTTTTTTTTTTGTTTAAGATGCGATTCACAGATATAGACAAAACAACAAGAGTCAACATTCTTCGGTTTCACTCTTTGAACTGAGGAATGATGATAAAAAGACGTCAAACGCCTACAGTTAACACTTTTCTAGCCTCATCAAGGACATAGACTATGTAATTGCTTTAACAAGACTGAAGTCAAGTTACAGAACATAAAGAAGAATGAAAAAAAAAGAATTTTCTTCGCTCCTCCTGCGGCACTTAAAGGTATACATTAGGGGCAAGGCGTCTATATGTAGTATCTACAGGAATCAGTTTAGGAAGTGTCCCAGCTTCTCTACCAAACTAAATCATTATAAGGCGTTAGATGAATCCTACTTAAGGGACGGGAAGAGGTGGGACCCCGAAATCACCTCAGCCAAATTATAGTGACATGGTTTGGCCTTTTTCCCCTCTTGGCGGTTACCGGTGGCCCTCGGAAATTATCGGCGGTGTATTTTTTTTACCTTCACTTGTCTATTTTCTTTTGTGTAATTTCGTGTGTTTCCCGCCTTCTTGGCCACAGATACCACCATTTGTTGAAGAACTTGTTTGTCATTGAAACGGGGTACATTGCTGCTTCATCAGTCGCAGAGCTTTTCGGTGTATACGTTAAGTAGGTTCGCAATTTTTGTCGGAATGCTGGTGTATAGGAATTATTTTAAAATAGTTCAGTAAAAAGTATTTAAAGATATATTTTTAGGAAAAGATGTAAAATTCAAAAACTTGTTATTGCGCAAGTTTAAATCCTTTAAAATATAAATTTTGCTTTTTTTTTAATTTTGATCACTTTGAATTGTTTTGTGCATTTTTTTCATGTGATTCCATGTGTTTCCCACTTTTTTGGTGACAAATATTGTCGGAGAACTTGTTTGTCATTAGAACGGACTTTATTGCACCTTCATCAATTGCTAATGTTTTGGTGTACGTTAAGTAGGTTCGTTTTTTCTTTGTCGGTATAAAAATTTATTTTGAAGAATTTAATACAGACATTTCAATAAAAATATATTCAAAAACATTTCAAAAGAAAATACGTAAAAATCTGAAAACATGATATTGTGCCACTTAAAGACCTTTAAAATATATTCATTTTTTTCGGTAATTTTAATAAATTTGAATTGTTTTGAATATATCTATAACTTGTTCGTATTTTCTACGTTTTGATTACAAATGCCATAGTTGAGATAATATTATTTATCATTCAAATAAATAATATTAAAATTAATCAGTTAAATTTTTTTAATAAAAACTATGATGCTCTGAAGGTATTTTTAGTTTTTTTATACACTTATAATATTTTTATAACTACAGGCGAGAAGATAGATATTGTTATTGATTTATTATTATTTATAACATTTATTTACCAAATTTTTCATTTACTAAATTTGACATGTATGAAACCTTTGATAGAATATCTTCAGTTAAGATATTTAATATGCTTTATTATGCAAATATGATACATATACTTCATTGCTTATTATAATTAAGAGTAGTTTTTGTTCAGCATAACTAATGAAAGAAAGTTACGTGTTTACCTTATGAAGTTGTTTTTAGTATTTCTTCATAAAGTAAATATGCTTTGAAAGATATATTTTGTTTGAGATAATGGCATTTATTTGTATAGTAGTATTACATGCTTTACAATTTTCACTTTGAAAACCTTTTTTTCTTTTAAATATAATTAATTTTATTAATTTTAATTAATCAATTTTTTCTCTTATAAATTAAAAAGTAAAGTTTTTATTTTTAATAATGTAACAATCTGCTTATACATCTCTTACAAAAACAAATTCGTTAAACTCTTTTTTTATCTTTAAAATTTTTATTGGTTGAAATGAATATGTTATTTGCGTTTCGATGCAGTTTTCAACTCTTCTGAAAATTTTATTGATTTTTGTGTACAGTTTGAAAGTTTTCGATAATTAATATCCAAGGGGAAAAATGCTATTTAATTGTTATAAGTTAAATTTTATAGTATAATAAGCAAGTTTTTTAATAGTATGTTTTTTTAATTATATTGCATATTAGTTAAATAATATCAAATGAGCTGATAAAAAAAAAATCTTGAAATTTTTTAAAATTCCTTTGCTTGTTCTCTCCAAGAGATTTACGAGTAGATGTTTTGAAAATATACATATGTATCAATTTTAATTATATTTAACTACAGTTTTACGTTGTCGAAAATATAAAATTTATTTTGGAATTTCAAAATAAAGTTTTTTTTTTGTATATTTTGCAATTAATTTAAACAAAACATTTTATTAACATTAGCATTTTATAAAAACGTTTTCCTTTTCTATTTCATTTTCTATATATCTCAAAGGTTATTATTATAACTTGTTAAAACTTTTTTACAAAAACATTAGTTAGTTACTGCTTTTAATATAAGATACATTCTCACAAGGATCAATAAATTATATTCAAGAGTTTTGAAAACTAATGTATACTTTTTATTATATTTTGAATTCAAGGTATTTTGTGTATTCTTACATTAAGCTAAGAAACCATAGCAAAATAAAATTTTGAGAAGCATTAATGCTATAATACTAATATCGCACAATGGTAAAATTAACATTTTATGCATAATAATAATTTACATTTGGGCAGGGGGGAGGGAAGAAAGAAAAATTCAGTAAAAATACATTCATGTTGAGTATCACTCAGACAAAAAGTAATACATTAAAAATAGAACATTAATGTTTTTTCTTTTAGATAAAATAAACACACGAGAGAGTAATTCTCAAATTTTGTACAGTCAAAAAAAATCAAAACACAAATACAGATGAAATCCCCTTTTCATAAAAGCATTTTTATAGAAGACATATAATATTGTGAATAATACTGCACAAAGCTAGAGTTATTGCTGGTCAATAAATAATACATAGTTAAAAAAAAGTAATCAGATTTAAAGTTTAGACGCAATAAGCACTAAATCTGTTGGGGAAAACTGTCGGATAATAGGGAGAAGAGCAGGGATTTTCATAGTCTAGATCGGATTAAGAGTTTCAGATGGGAATGTAATGGCGAATATGTGTAGCTGCAAGCGGATTAGGGTAGAATAAAAAAAAAAGGGGGGGGGGGGGGGAAGGATCCGGAAAAAAGGGTAAAAAAATCTTTGAAAAAAGAAAATGAGTAAAAAGAGTTTTAAAAACATTTTGAAAAGGATCTAGATCGCATAGTCCGATTTGAGTTTTCCACCCATTCTCTTTTTTTTTTTTTTAAACAAATATGTTTTCTGTTTGTTCTGCTTGTGCCGCTTATTCTATAAATACTGCTTTAACTTTAGGCTCTTAGACTGATTTGTTTAAAAACAAATCATCAGCAGAAATAATAATCAAAGTTTAAAAAAAGTAAGACAATAGTCATATCCGTTATTTTTAGATTAGAAATTAATCATATGTAACATATAATGCTAAATGAAATAAATAAATAAAGTATGCCATCGAAATTGAAATAAGCTTTGCTAATTTCAGTTTAACATGTGCTAACGGGTTTTTTAAGTAAAATTCTTTAGAAATGAATATTAATTTTTGCACAGTAAGTGTACTTCCAAGCTCCAGGCTCCACAGAAGCAATTAACATCACGAAAAGGAAATGCATTCTTCAAATTCCTAATGCATTTGTATTTTCACAAGCTAAATATCCTAAAATACAAAAATGTTGCCAAAATTAATAACAAAAAAGAATAAAAATAGACGATTCTGCAATAAAAATCAGTTATTAAATTAAATTTTAATAATTAATGAAATTTTAACATAAGAGCAAACGATAAACTAATAAAGTAGGTAATAGCATTCTGTTCGGATATTAAAATAAAAGCAGACGATAAAATATTAAGTTAAATATATCTTAGGAATGGAAATATACCTTAAGCAAACTAAATGAAATTATTATAATCATAATATATTATAATGTCAATCTTTTGGATCTAACACCATATATTCCTTATTTCGTGCCCACGCACTCTTGTTGGCGCCATTTTCTCCATATTATAGTTATCATGTTAGCACATGTTAAAAGCTGAGTTGTACAATTAAAATTATTTTGTTTCGCGTATTATACTTTGAGAATCTGTATTCCACAGTTTCATATTTTATTTTTCATACTCTTTCCTTCATTTAAAATAATCGTCTGCGGTACCATTGTTTCATTCGCTATCGTACAAACACTGATTATTCCATATATTTTAAAAATGTACAATTAAAAAAAAAAGTCATTTATTCTATGTTTATTACATTTCTTTAGAAAATGGGATATTTCTGCTTTGCGAAAAAGGAATATAACTCTAAGATAAAATTTGAAACTGGTGGTATATTTCTTTCTTTTTTTTTTTCATTGAACAAATTTTGTATATGTTGTTTTCTATTTTTTGCACTTTTTATGCTATCTTTCTTAATCTTTTGATAATCCGAATCAGAAAAATAGTTCTTTAATAAACTGTTCTTTTTTTTAAAAAGAGTTAATTTAGGCTTGAAAAATTATTTAATTTTTTTTCAAATACACAGCCTGTAATTTTGTTAAATATGACGTATTGTTTAGATAACTACTCATTGATTATTTTGATAGTTAGTTTTAACTATAAATTTAAATACTAATTTTATGAGTATTTTTGACAAATTTATTTGTGGCTCAAAGGATGTTATATTTTACAGAGCTTAGTTAATTATAAAAACTACTATCAATATTGTTAGAATTTTAGACACTGAAAAATTTGGAACGATTGAAAGTTTTAAAAAAATGTTATTTTTGATTATATTATATTTCTGATCGAATTTTTTATAATTGTGAATAATGTCCTGTTAGAATTTCAGTGTTAATTAATTCGCAAGAATTACAAAAAAAAAAAAAAAAAAAAAAAAAAAAAACTGTTGCCACAGAAGATTAGTGGTTATGGTTGTGAACTCTGAGCCGTTGTTCTTTCCATACTTCGTGGGTTCGTGTCCTGATACCCGCTTAATACACACAGTGTAGCGGGGCTGATGCATGTTATATCCTTCGAGATTCCAGGTTCTCCCACTGACGTGGTGAGAAGTGGGGGGGGGGCGGGGGAGTACCAGCTCACAGAAGTCGTTTTGTCTCTTGACCGTGATTCAAAATTTCGAAGTCCCTCGCCAATAGCCTTCGTGTCGCCTCTAAGTGCGACATTAATGAATCATCGATTAACATAATTTCTTTTTCAAAAAATATTTGGAAATGTTTATTACATAGATTTAAGAGGCAAGTTTTTTTAATGCATATTTTCAAATATAAAAGTTGAAGTATATTCATTATGAAGCATACTTTTTATAATCACTCCAAAAGAGTAATTACCATTTCAAACTTTCTAAAAATTGACTTGGCTTGAAAAAAAAAAAAAAAAAAAAAAAAGAAATTCTGATAACCATTTCCGTTACTAAGGCAAACAAAACAAGACCAACTAATTCAAAAGGAACAACTAGCAATTTATAGCATGAAATACACAGAACAGACTAGTAGTACCGTCAACTACAAAGCTTTTA
This sequence comes from Nephila pilipes, assembly GCA_019974015.1. Classification (NCBI taxonomy): domain Eukaryota; kingdom Metazoa; phylum Arthropoda; class Arachnida; order Araneae; family Nephilidae; genus Nephila; species Nephila pilipes. The sequence continues at coordinate 50,754 of BMAW01119054.1, forward strand.
CAATACAAATCCCAGTAAAAATAATAAAAGCATAACATGCTCCAGGAATCCATAAAACTCATTCAAACTATTTGCATATACCTAAAGTTGTGCCAACCTTCTTACCATTGGAAAAAATTTTGAATCGAAACGAAAAAACTGCAATTGAAATCTGAAAAACACGACAAAAAATATAAATACAAAAACAAAACAAAAATTCGTCCAAAACATTCACAATCCCGTTCTCTCCCTCCCCATTCCTTTCATAACAGAGATAGAAAGAGAAAGAAATCCAGGTTTTTCCTGGATACAGGAAATACGTGCACGTGAATACACATTGCGTTTTATACACCTTCAATCAGATTCGCTCTTCCGGTGTTCCGTAAAAAGAAACTAGGAAAAGGAGTTTTTAGACTTTAACCCCTTCTCTTTTCTTTGCATAAAAATTTTCCTTCGCAACGCCTTCAAACCTAATAAGAACGGGCAGCATATTACATATAGACAAAGAGATGCCAGGCTCCCAAATCCTCTATCCGTTATTTTACATTAGATGAGGCAATACCTCCAAGCCTTGCATTTTCTGCGACGAGGGAAAAAAATCCCTACGTTTCCATTCCATCTAAGCTGTTGCACGATTTC
>BMAW01119055.1:3709-20600 GCA_019974015.1 Nephila pilipes
GTTGAAGTTTTCAATATGTTTTGATAAGATACAGGATATCATTCAGATTTCTTTCACTACAGTTTTATACATACGAAATCATTTGATATATTTCGTAAATCCAACCCATAAAATACATTACAATATTTTATCCTACTAAATTATGAGATAAATTCAAAATAAAAAAAAAACCAATTGTAGTCATTGCGATTATCACACTGTATTTTAAATCACATTCTTAAAAAATATTTCAGAGGAAGAAATAACTGTTAATGGATATTTTGATTACAAAAAGGACAATTTTTTACTATTTTAAATACAATTCTATCTTTGAAATTTCCCTGCTTTTGAAATATTCCCTGTCTCCATTGACAAAATGTTTCCTAATAAATGTGTAATATATTTCAATCTTAAAGTTTAAATAGGTACAAGAACAAATTTCAACTCTAAGGTTGAGGACAGCAAAAGTAACCCTCTACAAGAATAAACTAAATATAAATAAAGGATTGAAGTTGTGCAAGTTATTATTACTACTTCAAACATTTGTATTATTTTTTCTTAGTTAAAGACATGAAGTTTGAGAAATGTTGTTTGTGTTGAGTTACATTATTGTTAAGATATGAAGATTCTTTTTGATGCAAACATTGTATTAATACAATGGTCGTTAAGTAGATAGATATTCCAAGATATGCTCGTAGCATTGAAAATGGTTTGTTTTTATCAAGCATTAAGAATCACTAGACAACTGTCTAAGTCTCAATTAACTCGTATTCGTAACCGTGACACCTTTTGCACCTCAAAAAGTCTACGTTAAAAGATGAATCCATTGCTTATCAATGGTGGCAACTCGACGCGCTAACAGTGAAATGTCGATTTAGCAGCAAAAGACTACCAAATCAAAATTAGCTTATGAATGAATGTCAAATTTGTTTCGACTCCGTTTAACAGATGGCAGCACTCAATAGTAACAACAGTTTACTTAATGATGCCATCTGTCTCCAAATATACAAGTACTTTTTGAACCACCTTCGTAGAACTTTAATTCACTGCATTCGTTTAAAAGAATAAAAGGCAATATTAGGTGAGTTATTTCTGAAAACAAAACTAATGAGTTCATTCTTTGTTTGAAAATCAAATAGGAAGTCAACTGTAGAAAAGAATTAAAAAGGACCCATATTAGGAATGAGATATAACTCGCTGTAATATAACCCAAGCATCAGTTTTCATTTTTCTAAGAAGTTCATGACAACTATGCCTTTGAATCCCAAAAAATTATCACCATAACATTTCTCACGTGGTATAACTGAATGATTGCTTATTAACGTCACACTTAAAAGCAACACGAAGGCTACTGGACCTCATAATTTTGAGCCACTGTAAAGTAATGAAAGCGCATCTCAGCTGGTACTCTCTTCTCTAAATTTCCACACTATGACACAGGAGAATTTGGAGCAACGACAGAATTAGCGTGCATTAGACCGACTACATGGCTGGTCTTGAGTAGCATCAAAACTTTAACCCACATCTCGACTGACAAAACGCCGGCCGCTAGCTTGTAATCAAGATCGTCCGGCTTTCACAGCTCAGCATTTCTGAGTTTAATGCTAATCCAATGGAGTTTTCTCCCCCCCCCCAAAAAAAAGAACTAGATTTATGCTTTTAATTGAATGAAATAAAATTCATTCGAAAGAGCGACAAGAAAAATGATGTTTAGGCATTAGTTCTATGTTTTTCTGTAATTCGAAAGCTATCAAAAAGCTATCAAAACTTACAACTATACATTATTGATGACAAAATTGGGTGTGGGGGTAGGGGTTCACCCTTGAAAAGGGGTTTTGAGTATTTTTTTTTTTTTCTAGAAGGATAGAAAGGGGGAATGAATAATTAATATTTCGATAAGTGGGAGGGGGTAGGTCAAAAGAGATTGGGAACCTATGATTTAAATCATTATATATCCAAATTCAAGTCAAAAGAATAATTATATATATAAGAAATTATATTCCTCAGTGATACGAACGTCATTAAAATGTTAAATTCTTTTAATGAAATAAAATCTTTATCGTTCCAGTTGGTTGTTTACATATGTTAAATAATCTCTAATTTGACTTTGATGATCATATTTTCTTAATGGTGGGTGAGCAACCGTATAAATTCATTCAAATGGCTGTTCAAAGGAAAACAATTTACATATCTAGATGATTTTGCATATTCTAATAAAGATTTTTCTGATATGGCTAAAGTAATTCAGAAAAGTTTCGCTATAAAAATAAGATTTCTAATCAGAATTTTAAACTAATGTGTCCATATACCTTACTTCTAAAGCTTTTAGTTTAATTCAAACGAAATCCGAATGCTTTTACTTAAATCAAACAAAAAAAAAGGCGAATGCTTTTTTTTTTTCTTATGCCATCTAAAGGTAATCTTCCTCTCATTAAATTGTTTCAATACTATTCACATTCTAGATGTACTGGGGTTTTTGCAAATAAAATATCTGTTTGTAAGATACTATTAATTTTAATGTAATAAATTTTAGAGTAAGCGAATTAATAAATACTACTTGCTGTTAGATTTTTTTTTTTTTTTTTTTTTTTTTTTTTTTTTTGTTATTTTTCTTAGAAAACAACAGAAGTTCTTTTACACAAAAACTTTACTTTTACATAAATTTTAAATATTAAAAAATAGAAACAAAATTTGAAAAACGAAATAAAATAACATCACTGGTAACATTTTAATTAGTAATAGGACGGCAAATATAAGAAATAATGCAAATTTAATATATCAAAATCAATTAAATAACTATTTTCCTATAGAACTAGATTGAATAAATCTAGATGAATTTTAAAAACCACAAAAGACGTATATTAAAATAGTAACTCTTCGCATATTCTAATAAGGAAATAATTTCAATTAATTCTTTTTAAATACTGAAATACGAAATGAAAAGAAAAAAAAAACTTATGTAAATTATAATACTTACAAAATGTTTTTGTGAAGGAATATTTTTCTTGAATTAAAGAATACATGTACTGTAAAAGTGATCAAAATAGATAAATAATTTGATTGCTTTATATGAGCAATTATATATCTATTTCTTGAGACAAAATAGATATATAATTGCTCATATAAAGTCTTATTCACGTCCATTAAAAATAATGTACTTTTTCTGTGCAGCAGTTTTGAATTTTTAAGGTTTATGGATTTTGTTTTCTCCTGCTTTCTATTTTGTGCCACGAAGAATGCGATTTGAATACTGGAGCATAATAAAATCTGAACTCACTATCAACCCGTTGAAATGCAGACATGGACAAAAGCATTAAGCCCCCTCATTAATATTGATTCCCTGCGATTCCTATTGATGCTGATAATTTGCACCAAAGAATCAAAGAAGGCATTATATAATAATATGAGAACTCGCAGCACAGTGTAACAAAATCAGTAATTAGCTTGGAAATGAAACTCCGCAATTTGTCACACAATTTCAATCATTGGGTTCCAAATAATTTGACAGTGACTAACGAACCAAATGTGGTCAGGCAGATGCTTGAAGAAATTTTCTTCATGACCAAAGAAAATTTATATTCTTTGATCGTATGATTACGTTCGATGAACAGTATGCTCATTATGATAAAATTGGAAGCTCTACTGGATGGTCAAAACTAAAGCATTCTGTTGGAGAACTTATAAATGGGTTATTTCTTAACAAGAAAACGTTTCTTTGTATCTGATGTGATGTTTTTGGTATTATATCCAAGGAATATCTGAAAAGTTATCAGATATTTGGTAGAGATATTTACAGTTGTATTTTGTAATTAGTAATGTAATTTGAAGAAAACGCTAAGATAGGTTCAGGAAAAACAACATTTGCTCCATTTAGACAATGTAAACATTATAAAAGTTTGATCCTAGGCTGGAAGCTTTAAGATAGATTCAGAAAGGATGATTCATCCACTAAATTACCCAAACATTGTGCATTCTCATTTACACTTCCATCTGCAAATACACCTTCATTGGATAATTTTCACTTCGGCAAGAGAAAGTCAAAAAAGAAGTCGATGACATTCTTACTCCAAATCACATAATTTTTTGAAGGGTACATGGAAAAACTGTCTAAATGTTGACAGAAGAATTTTAAACTGATTGATGATTATTCACTAATTTTATCCATACTAATTTAATTTTTTTTGTAAAAATATTTATTTTTAAAAAAATTTATTTTAAAAAAATATTATTTTTAAAAAAATTTATTTTAAAAAAAATGTATTTTTAAAAATATTTATTTTTAATAATATTTATTTTCAAAAATAAATATTTTTTTGTAAAAATATTAAAAAAAATATTTCAAATAAAAAGAAATTTTTTGATCAATGATATTTTGCAGCAACAGAATTTACTGCATATTTCTCTCCGATTCAAACGTTAAAGACACAAAATAAGAATTGTGATGCTATTTATTTGTAAAAATTTATTGCGATATGAGTCAATATTTACTCATTATTTCTTTAGTTAAATAATACAAAACGATTATTCAACGAAGTATATTATTGCATCATTTTAACCCATAAGCAATAATAAATAATTGTTACTGTCCTTAAAAATTTTCATCACACATCCTAAAAATATCTTGCAAAGCATTGTTCCTCTGAAAACCCTTTTACTAGCGAGTTTATTATGAAAAGAGCTGAATTGTTTTCTTTAAATGGCAACTCTAAATCATTTTTATTAAAAAATTCTAATGTGATATTGGTTTTAGTCTTTTTCTTATAACTATTGTATTGCTGGTTTGAATTTTAAATCTGCCGTAAGCACTTTGTTATAGGGATTTATTAAACACGGTGTATATCATCCGAATCATGCTCGTAAAAATGATCAAATTACTAACAGAAATGCTAAAGACGTCGACATCACAAATTCGACATATGTTTGAAAATTAAACGATTTTATCAGATGTCTACGAATAGAACTCAACTAATAATTTTTACCATGTTATAGGTAAAATAATTGAATTTTCTGGACAACTGTTGGTAATTTTCTGGACAATTTATTCCAAGACACTTTCGAGAATGAAGATTCAATCACACTTCAGTAGTACAACCGAAATAAATTTTGTGCTAATTAAATACATATAATAATGTTATTTCCGAACTTCCCTAGTACAGGAGCATAATCTTTGATTAAAACTAATCCAGCTGTCAATGCAGTTTTGTCCAATCATTTTAAAGAATTCACGGTTCCATATAAATTCATTTTGAATATTATCAAGGCGTAAGAGGCTGAAAAATATATATTAGCCTACAGCTGATAGAAACATTTAATGTCCAAAATAGAGTTTATCCAAATAGGAAACAGTTAACTACTTTATTCCATTTAAATTAAAAAAAACATATCCGATACATATTCATAGTTAAATAGTGAACTTTCACTCATAGTTGAATTCGATACAATTTAAGAAACAACAAATGATCGAAAACATACTGAGAACAATCATACTAAACATCTAAAAGTACTTAACAATAATGACACAAACTATTTCCGCTCACAGTTTGGATAGCTTTTTTATATAATGTGCACATAATTAAAAAAATTTGTATTTCTTTCTTCTGTATAAATATAGGGACGTTGATTATTCGAAAATAAAAGTATAGATGGAAGATGAAAATTTTGAGCTATTTATAGACTGTGTGATTGAATGAAGCTACTGTAACGGAATCTAACTCGCTTTTCACTTTGATTAACTTTCTGGTTACTTTAATACGCTATTTGAATTGAGATCCCCTCCTTGTGAAAAAACCGTGACTAATGTATATTAGCATTGCTTTCCGAGCAGTTAAATAAGTGAGATATAGACATTGTAGGTTGAGACTATATATAAGAGGAGATAGAGTAATTAGTGAGAAAGGTGCTAGCAATTGTTAGGCCATATTGTATACCTGTTTCAGATCTCATTATTAGAAGTCTACTGAATCTGAATCCATTAAATGAAGCCAACTGTTAGGGTTTATTAAGGTACGTGGAATTTTTCATTATAATATTTGATTAAGGAAGCGATTAATTAAACTCTCCACCTTTTTTATTTTTTTTGATAGTGCCTGTTTTGTTTGATAGTGTCTGTTTTAAATAAATAATTTAAAGTTATTTGGTGAATTATTATTGAGTCTCTATGGCTCTTAATATTAATAGATATGTCAGTTATAATATTCAAGCCAAAAGACGACGTTTCCTTGCTATTAATCTATCCACTAAAGGTAATCGCTCGATTGTGAACTTTTCTCATCCAATATGGATCATATCCTTTAAATCAGGGATCTCCGCGAACCACCGAGAGAGTTTATGATCTTTATAATAATCTAGGCAATAATAAACGAGAGTCTTTGAGGCATATAAAGACAAAGAAAGTGATTTACATCACATGTTGCGGAGATAATACCCGTGTGGTTTTCTACTTGTCAATGAAACAGAGACTATTGCACTATCATTTATACCAAAATATTATTTCAATATTTGAAATTATTAGTTTATCTAAATAATGAATAGAAATTAAAAAACGAGGAGAAATGTTTTATAGATAGAATCCTTAAAAACAAAGTTAGTGCTAAGTACTTTAAATGTGTTATCTTAATTTTATATAATTTACTATCTAAAAATAAGATTCTTCAAAAGTACTCAGAGCCTCAAAACATATGCAGGGGTTATAAAACTTCTCACGTGTTTTTTCTTATAACAAACCTTTGGGGATTTTTTACAATGTAATTAATCCTGAACCTAAAAGGTGGCCATGGTAGCCTAATATTCATGATCAGGGACTTGATACCAGCGTTCCGTCGCGTCGGGGTTGGAGCTCTGATGCCCCTAAAGACCCACCGTGTATCGTGACTTATGCACGTTAAATCTGTCGAGGTCTCGAGTCTTTCAAATGTTTGGTGTGGAAATTTGGAGAAGGATATGCCAGCTCAGGTGTCGTTCTCGTCACTTGACCTAGTCTCCAAATTACGAAATCAGTCACCAAAAGTTCTCATATTGCTTTTCAGTGCGACGTTAGTAAATAATCACTTTCTCACATTCGATCCTTGATACCACTAAAGATCCACCGTGTGGCACATCTGATGCACGTTAAATCTTATCAAGGTCTTAAGTCCTCCCAAAGTCCAAGGTCTTAAGTCCTCCCAAGACGTGGAAATTTGGAGACGGAGGTACCAACTCAAGTGTTGTCCTTGTCACTTTATTGAGTTTAAAAATATGAGGGTAACCACCAAAAGCCCTCGTATTACATCTAAGAGCAACATTAATAAGCAAACACAGTCAACTGAGACAAAATTATATTGGAATGGAATCCAGTTTTTCCGTCATTAAGATTAGAAGAATTTTCAGTTATATAATATTTGTTAAGTTTGTGATTAAGATAACTGGCACATTATACTTGATTTATCATGCTAAAACAGCATAAAAATGATATGGATTTATTAATCAGTTATTTAATGCGTCTCAATGGTTTTTAACGACGCCAGGACGTTACAGTTATTACATCTCGAAGGAATTTATTACGAAGTAAATGACTTGTGGTATTAAATGCATCAAAATAGCTTACTTTACCTATGGAAGATTTAAATTTAAGAATAACTATATAAATGACAGCATTCATTTTATTATAACCCATGGGTACAAAAGAAAAGTTTAAAATCTCAATAAAAAGTTCGTTGCCTATGTTCTAAATTTTTTTCTTAATTTTTTTTCGAAGAATGAAAGAAATTCGCTTAAATCTTATTCAGCGAATAAAAAACTGCATGAAGATAAAAAGAAAATGAAAAATATCATGATTATTTTATTCAATTTTTTTTTTATATTTTCTCCATTTTTAAGCCAAGAACACACAAAGGATTAACTTTATTTACGGAAAAGATAACCTAAGCTATGTGTTAATTAAACTGTGAAATTCTTCGTCACTATCATATGTTTAACGTTGCTTTTGTTAAATTTTAAATTTTATATACAGAGTTATCAAGACATTTTGATAAAATTATGATTTAGTATAGCGTTTCCTTCATAATTTTTGTCATTTTTTATGCTTATCCCGTTCGTAGATAGTAAGAATTTTTATCAGTAGCAAAAGTATCAGATAATTATTTATTAAATATATCGTGATATTAAAATTTTTCTTAATTGCATTTTGTCCAAACGTTCAGAGTATCCCACTGTAATAATTATAAAAAAAAATGAATGCAATTGCTTCCATTTCTAATGTTGTACTTATTTTTAAACAATGGACCAGCAAATGGAAATTTTTAAATAAGCTTGAAAGGACAAAATAAAATGAAAATAGTTATTGAACCAGTAAACTGGACATTAAATTGAAAAATTACAAACAAAAATTAATGTTATATAAAATTAAAAGCATGATAATGTGGCCCATAATTTGAATGTTTTTCTACTCATGTGTTGACTGCGTGTGAAAGGATATTGTCAATGTAGCTGAACATGTCGTAAGAGGTGACTATAATGGGTATCCAGTATCTGGGGGTATAGCCTCTGGGAATTGTATCAGGGGACCATAGGGGCTTTCTTTCTTTTGGTTGGTGTGGACATTATGACCCCGTGACATCCTTGTGATCCTTCTTTCCTGCAGGGTTTACTGTCTTTGGTAAACAGAGATCACACGCCCTCGGAATACCCTAGCGATCCTTCTCTATTTTAGACCCTCCTTCTTGTCCATTAATTAATCTTTTTTTTCAAATTTCTCAAACATATATGTCACATCTTTACCTTTTTTTGGCGTAGCATTGCCTCGTCTGGTTCTCTTGCGCCGTTAAAATACTATCATTCACTCACTTATTACAAGTCATTTTGCCTCACAATTAAAATGAATGCTGTAGCAACCACGTCTACGAAAGTATGAGCAGAAAGTGAAATAAAGCCGTGAATCCCTCTTTCATGAGTTATAAATGTTGAAAATTACTTTAATTTTCAATGAATATACTAATTTGTTTGAAATTTGTATTGAAAATAATTTTGCATAGTTCGATTTATTTAAATAAAAAGAAAAGTTCGATATGTTGCCAAATTAATTAAGTAGCTTCTACATTTCGGCATATTCCGCCAATTTTTGCTCAGTGTATGAAATTACAAAAGAATAAAAAATTTATGCTATTAAAAAGGCGGAGTACAATTAATAAGCAGAATGAAAGTCGTAATAGATATATACAAAAGAAAATACTTTTATTCTCTTTAAAAGGTAACTAAATCAATTTATTTTTCAATTAGTGTTTATGTAAGAGTCAGCATTTAAATTAAAATAAGCTATTTCATGGAATAGCTTATAAACAATGCATAACGGTATCTTTCATATCAAATATATTTTAAAAAAAACGTTCGAATAAGTCTGAATATATAAGAAAATACAATGTTTTCACAAATTTAATTACAAATGAAACAATATATAACATTTAATTTCAAAATATTTAATTCGAATTTATTCGAAGCAAATTTAATTAGATATTTTAATTTTCATATCTGTCATAACTGTTATTTCTAAAACCATTATTTAGTTTTTGTAAGAAATGTCTGCAACTTTTTATACCAAATATCTAGACAAACTTTTAATTCAATCTATTTTTCAACGTTTCTTACAAATTTTTTGAGACCTTAATAATATTTCTGTTTTTTTTTTTTTTTTTTGCTTTTGAAATTCTTATATATTTAATTAACTTTATACTTTTTTAAACATTTTTTATTTCAATACAGAATTTCGATTTATGTTAGACAATCTTTATTAAAAATTGGGAGTTTATTTGGTATGAAAAAAACTCGTTTTAGAGTAATGAAATTTTACATAATATTTTGAAATTTTATTTTAAAAAAAAAAGCTTTTTTTTAAACACCAATTATCAAAAAAAAAATCTTAATACCATACTTAAAGTAACTTTTATTTTAAATTTTTATTACCTGGAGATAAAAAACGTATTCAGCAAAATGTTAAGCTTTTCAATTCCTTCGTTCCCATTATTGATCCAACGTTTCAACATTATTGATCATTAAATTGAATTAATCCCCAAATACTGCGAAATAATGTTCAATGTCCAGCGGGTCGGAAATAGAATGGCAATAGATAATGCTTAGAAAAATATTGATAGTGAAATTATTTGATTGAGTTTATTTGTCCAATAGGCAAAAATCTCTGTTCCGTCATATTATTAAAACTGTGTCATGCATACATTATTTTATTACATTCAGTTTAATTGCGGGATTAAGTAAACAATGTGAAATTGGATTAATCACGCAACGTATACAGCAGAAATAAATAAAAAATAGGAAGCCTATGTGAAATAAACAACATGATATTAACTTTAAAATATATGAATAAAAATATAAAATAATGGACTATTCCAGATATAAGTTGGAATTTTTCATGTATGTACGAGAATAGATCATATAAAAATGAAATTAATCACGATTAAACAAAGATATTGTTTTGTGCAATATTTTGAATTTGCGCAAAATTTTTTCTAGATTAATATAGTATAAATCATTTATATTTTAATATATTAATAATTCTATTTATTTTATAGAAAATTCTTATGAAAACCTGAATAAATGCCTTTTCAACCTGCATTAATGGCAGGGAAATTATTGCTTTGTTTTCCGTTTCAAAGTTATTGAATTTTCAACACAGCTCTTAAAGAGGTGTAACATAGTTATTTTACTGCACGTATTATATTCATTACTTTTAATGCACATTTCATGTCCCAAAATATCTTTGATGTTTCTAGATAGGATTCCATAGTGAAAACAAATGTTGTATTTTTTAATTTTTTTTATTCTCCTTGTGTTCTTCCCGCTCTTTGCATCTCAGATTTCTTCTTTCTAGAAGAAATCTTTTGGAAGGAATTTCGATAGTTGTCTTCTCCCCTTTTTGAGATTAAATATGAGCTTATTTTGTGAACTAATCAACAACTGTCTTAAAATGTAAACGTTTTTCACTAATATTTATAGTTCGATTTGAGATTTACAAATACCTTTATATATACATTTTATATACCTTTATACTATATACCTTTTTCTGCCATTTAGTAATACAATATAAATTTCTTGAAAACAATAAGATATAATGTTTTAAATTGTTTCCTTGCCTTAAAGATAATTATGGTAACGATAACTGAAGTATTTTGCTCATATACATCAATTTCATACGAAACTATTTTAATTTTGATATGACTGACACTTACACTTAAAGATTGCAATAGTAAAGTAACGTTGTGAATTTAGAACTTAAAATATTAAGCAATTCCAATTCTTTTCGTTTGCTTTTAAAAATCGTTATAAAATGTTTCATATGAAATTGAAATTAACACATCTATCTGAATTTTCTTGGCAATTTTCATATGAAAATGTTAAAGAATTGATTCGTGTTGAATAATATCAACAAAATATGAAATTAATCATTTTCTGGAGATCCGAAATACAATTCGCTTTTTTTCTCTAGATGTTCAACATATTATTAATTAAATTAAGCTAACGTCAATGAAGGTAATGTTATTTTTATTTGATTAATTCCCATTCTATGCCCAAATAATAAAAGTACCAACAATCGCCACATTGTGAGAAATAGATTTGAAATATTAATTATATTTAGTTCTTCAGAAATTGAAAAATGCATCCTACTTCACAATTTTATCGAACAAATTTGTCCTAATAATGTTTCAACACAAAGAAGGCTTTTCAAATTTTTAAAAAAAATTGTAATTTTGGATAGCACCAATAATTTTACATACTTTATAGCAAAATCAGTTCTTTTCTTGTGAACAAATGCAAATTTGGTTCCAAATTCGATAAAATGTATCAAACACATTTAAGAAACACAGATATGAAATCATAACATAGCAACGCACTTAAATACAGTCTTAAAAATTGAAATTAACTCCACGAAAAATGTCATTTTCTAAAAGTCATTAAAATATTAAATTTGCTAAGAATAATTTGAAATCGTCGCATCAATTAAATATATTAATAATGTTGTAAAGTTAAATGCAGGTTTTTTAAGAAGTTGTTCAACATTTTGTTCCAGATATGTTTCAATTTGTCATTAAATACAAGTGATATACCATTTTTAGTTTCTTTAAACTATTACTTATTGCCGTCAGATGGCAATTCCCAAAACTAACAATTATTATATTTTTTACATAGAATCAGTTAATATTCATTAATCTTCTACAAAAATTACAGTAAACAGGATTCAAACTTAAAAAATATATATAATATTAAATATATGGTAATCTCATACACACACACACACACAATTATATAGCATAAACTAATTTATGGCAAAAGTTTATTCATTTTAAGGGAGAAATTTAAAAGATGTTTTACAATGATTTTGTGCCAAAATTTAGGAAGTGAAAATGGTGTATCGAAATGCAGAATGAAGAAAATCATTGATCAAAAATGAATAATACTCGTTATTCCATCCTTACAATCAATCGAAATTTCATTCAACACTATTATGTGCAGAAAACTTTCAATGATCTTAACAAACTTGAGTTTTCATTAGCAAAACCACACAAGAATCAATCGTTTAGGTAATTCATTAATTTATTTTCCGATGTGTGTATTTACCCTTTCAAATATAATATGAAGGACGTTTCGGAAAGGTACACATTTTTTTCTCATTTAACTTTTTCGCTACCGGAGGGAGAAAAAAGAAGTGCTTCGCTGGGCCCGCGGCTTCTTACTGCGGGGTGTCATGCTGTGCCCAGACACTTTTAGATATTAAACCTTATCCATGAAAGAAATTCCTCTAAAATCGGCTATTTATTAAAATATTTTGCTATTTACATATATCATTTAGAATGCATTAAACTTAATATATACAGAAGAAAGAAATATTTAATCGAAAATATAGATAAAAACAAATTATTCATAAAATTACAAAAAAAATCATACTTTTAAGAAAATACAAAATATATTTACATATGTTACATAAATTTCATGGTGTAATAATGTGCCATTATATGGAATATAAAGATATAAAAGATAAATCTTATTTTGCTGTATGGTACATTTACAAAAAAAAAATCAATGCATAGTACAACGTCGCATGTCTTACACACATATTTTGACGCTTCACGCAAGATTTTGAGCAAAGGGCACATCTTTTCCCTTCCCCCTTTTATTTTTCTACTTTTATGTCAATGTACAGATTTGGATTATTTTCGCTAACATTACTGTCAGATTCATTTATTATTTCGCAAATCTCAGTATCAGATAAACACTTTCTTTACATCATAACTGTCGCTACAAATAAAAACAGACTGAATTAAATGAATAGCTGAGAACATCTGCTACCAAAAGCCCTAACCCCCATAAAGGACCGTAAATGCTACTTCGAACATCTAAGAAGCAAGCAAGAAAGAAAAAAGCAAACCGAATAAAGTGCACCCTTTAAATCATATCATTGCATTTAAAGAGCCGAGCCGCAGCACGTACTTTTAACAATTACTCCTCCCCCTCCTGATAGCCAGGTGACCTTGGTGATATGGAGTATCACCATATCACCAAGGTCAACACTCCAAAAATCTTATCTATATAAATTTCTCGGTATTGTAACGCCATATAGTAACATTAAAAAAATCAAATTAAACGTTCTCATCAAGCGTATCTGTATTGATACGTTAGGCCATAGTAGACACACAGCGTATCGCCTATGATACGCTGGGAGCAAACGGGCTAATGGGAGAAGTATAATTCATAATCTTACGCAAGGGAGGATAAAATAAGGGTTTTGTATCACATAGAATAATTTATGACTACATAGATAATTTTCTTTCAACATGATGACCCAGAATATTAGTTATAATAAGAACATTGAATTTGTTCAATTCAAGATTTTGGTGAGGGACAATTTGAGAATAGAATATGGTTTGCTATGTATAAAAGGTTTTATTTCATATGAAAGTTTGAAGAATATTAGTAATAAAAGGAATAGTTTATTTTGAAATAGCTTGTTATAAAACAGTAAGGTCCGTCGACATAGATAGAAATTTTTAAAAAAATTATCTTTTTTATCCTACTTACTCCTAAAATATCAGCAGTGTGCTCAAGATTATATATATATATATATATATATATATATATATATATATATATATATCATGCCTGAAATGTGTAATAAAAGAAATATTTTAGTTCAAAATGATTAATAAATTTCAATAAGTATAAGTAAGTTTGCAATAAAATACGGTTTATGTGAATTATTTATATATTGGCAATTAGAAGATTCCTGAGATCAATCAAAACATTTCAATCCGAAAAGTATTTAATATTCTAAGAAAATGCTAAGAAATGTACATTAGGGGTAACTTTGAGAAATGCGATTGACTATGTTCTATTTGATGCAGTTAATTCAAATTTAAGGTGAAGAAGTACACAAACTCGAATTTATTGATTAGTTTTTCCACGTCGCACTAGAAGCAACACCAGAGTTATCACGATGATACCTGAGCTGGCACACACCTCACCTAACCTCCACCCTACGCCAAAGAGAAGATTTTGGCATCAACTTATTAAATGCGCATTAACCCCGTTACACAGCGGGTCTTTAGTGGCATCAAGGCTCGAACCTCTCAAATCCACGGCCATGATCACAAGACTATCGCGTCCACCATCTTGAAGAGAGAAAGAATTCTAAAGACAGAAATAAATGAAAAAATAATAATAATTGCTACTTCAGGACTACCAGGACGTTTTACCTTTGGAACTTTCTAGATTCACTGTATGTAACATAATTTTTTTTAAAAAAATTCAAGAATATAAGAAAATGCACACCCACACAATCATATAATATATATATATATATATATATATATATATATATGTGTGTGTGTGTGTGTGTGTGTGTGTGCGTGTGTGTGTTTAAAATATGTTTAATATTTTCAAATGGTTATTATAAATTAAATATGAAATGCTGATTCGCTTTAAATTCAAAATGTCCACATTAGGACTACAACTATCGAAAAATTCCACAAATTCAAAATCAGTACAAAATAATATGTTATGAGATAGAAAATAAAATAAAATAAAGTATGGTAAGAAATGTAAAAAAGGCATATGAAAAGCATCCAAATTAAAACAAAAAAAAATCGAATAAAAAATAATACCTAACGTATCATTTAGAAAAGACATAAGAAATTTAGAAATACTCAAATGGATAGACTGACAGTAATTATCCAGGCAATCTCATTTATAATACAATAATAATCACAAATTCGCATTTAATTATATTATTTGGAGAAAAATTGATCAAAAAATGTAACATAAAAATATTTTGAAATAGAAGATATGTTACAATTTTTGTTTATTAAAACACATCAAAACTTAAAACTGCTTACATATCAATTAATAAACACCTAAAGTTTTTAAATCTGTTTTCTCATCTACCAAATTTAATTCAAAAAAATCTTCTTCTAGTGCGTTTCCTCTTCTTTTGACTTCGTAAAGTGTGCTCCTCGTCAAATATTCATAAAGATAGCAAATAGGAAACAAAAAAAATACTGAAATGACTAGACATAAAGAATAAAATTACCCAGACACAAGACTTATTAATTATATGCATACACAAATATACTGTCGTATCTGATCAACATCATGATAAAATTCATAAGCTGAAATTAAAGACTGCATAGCTTTTCAAAATAAATTACAAGTAAAACTTCTTAAAGCTGATTAAGGATTTTTTAAAAATTGAAACCATGCAAAAAATAGAGTTAAATGTCTCTTCTTTGTTATATTCGGCATTTTTAATCATTATGAAAAAATTTCGCATCTTCTCGGTAGTTATTAAAATATTTTCAAAAAGCTTCTAATTACATTTAAGCATAAACATGAATTATAACTAATTATTGATAGAAAAGGGGGGAAAGGCTTTTAAGCTCCTGGAAAGAATTTTAAAAATATTCTTATAAGTACTTTTTAATTATGAACATTTCATATAAATTACCAAAATATCAAAAAAAAAACTATATGTGATTCTTTTATTTTTAAAATACAAAATATAATTTTTAATTATTACGGCTTTTCAGCAAAATTTGAGTCTCTAATATCACTTTGAACACACACAAAAATTCGTATTCAAAACAAATTGACTACATTTATAAAGGAGAATCGTTAAAAAGACTTAAGCCCTTTGAAGTAAATACTCAGACTTCTTCAAGTTGTGACATTGGCTATTCGCGATTTTCTCTTCTTTAACTTCTGGAACTTTTTGGAAATTTGTGAATTGCTTAAAATAACAACCCCTTACCAATCAAACTGAAACGTAATTATTTAAATTAGACGAAAATAAGTAGTGTAGGGAATTTATTTACAGATAATGATACATAAGTGAAATAGAATTGAAAGGAAAGAAAATGGAAATAGAGGATATGGACACAAGTTGATAAATGTGTAGACTGAAGTGAATCACCGTAATTAATCGTTTGATTGAAGTGACTCCTAGTTAGAGAGTAATATGAGTTGAATCTGTGATAAACAAGAAGAGTGGGAATAGGAACGAGTGATTTCTTAAGCTGAAACTTTATTTTTAGGTTATCAGTTAGGATTAACTGAGTTAAGAGGATTAGAGAGAAAGTAATCTCGGGTATATTCCATGTTGAAAGCTAATAAAGTATGTTGTCTTTCTCTTACATATCTTTAATTGGAATCCTGAACTTATTGCTTATTTAATTAGACTTTAAGAAGACAGTAAAGTTATATAATGAAAGAAATACGACAAAATATATTTTGCAGAAATCACTCTCTTGAGATACTCTAGTGATCTCTTTTCTCTCCCATAGGATTTACTGTGTTTGTAAACAAAGATGAGCATCCACGATATATTTAAGCAATCCTTTTCTATTTTTGACCTTCCTTCTTGTCAATCAATTTATATCTT
>BMAW01119056.1:5821-26594 GCA_019974015.1 Nephila pilipes
TCTTACCTTGTTTATGCATTGTCCCATCTGGCTTACCCATTAGAAATACTATCACTCACTCATTCAAACGTCTAGAACGCAGTTACATCTTGTTTGGCGCAGCATGGCCGTATATGGCTCTTGCGCTATTAAACTACGCATCCTTCACTCTATCGCAAGAAACATGGGGGAAGAATAAGAAAATGCAAAAGGAAATTTAACAAAACAAAATGACAACACAGATATTTGAATTGGCGTTCGTCAGCGCTGAACTACACCAGAAGAACGGTAGATCTTCTTATTTGTTTCATAGTATCCTTGGCGTTCGGGAAATGACCATCAACCGCCTTTGGCTAAACATCTCCTAATGTCTTATGGTAAATTTAATTCTGAAAAGCATTCATGTAGTGTTCGGCTCTTTATTTTAATGTCATTTTGTATTCTGTTACTATTTAAATAAATGTTTAGAACAGAGTTTCTTTTTTTATGTTTTATGAGTAATTTTAGATACATAAAATGCTACAAATCTTTTAACTTGCTGTATTATGTGTGATAATTATAAATTACAGATTTACACGCACACAAATGTGTTAATTACAACATACAATTTTATCTAAATATTATGAATAGATTCGCGGCATTGAATTATATTGTTTATTGATTAATATAAAATTAATGACGATTGGCGTGAGAAATATCGAAGATGATGAAGAATGTGGAGCAATAAAGGTCATTATCTTTTTTTTTTTTAAAATTTTCTCAGATCAATAAATATCGAAATATTTTATCCTTTTCAAAAAAGTTCTAAATTTTTTTTTATTTCCCACTGCTTTCTTTGAAGGTGATACTGCATCGGGAATCAGTTCGGAAAATCAAAATCACTGGATATTCCAAATATCACTCTGGAATGGATAATTTAGTAATAAGACTTTGTTCCAGATCATTAATTCTATGGTGGGTAGTACAAACTGCGTTATCCTCTAAAATGAATTTGTTCAAAAGATTAGAGATTATTATTCTCTTGAAAGACCAAACCTTAGAATCACTTCTCTTCTGTTTATGGTTCAATTTGATATTATGTATTTGCTGCAGTAAGAGTTTCCATTAGTTTTTTTCTAGTCTGTTTTGATAATTGTATGCAAAGATATCTTCTGAGGTCACCAGTCAATATTTACTTAAAATTCGATTACTGTTCTTGTGATTTTATCCGATTGTTTATTCCAAAAAAAAAAATTGAGCTATCCAGAATCCAAAAAAACATCAACTGTGTATTGTAATGTGAATGTATGAGAATCTTAGTGACCAGACTATGGATAACTTTAGAGGATTTATTGAGAAGTTTTGTATCGATAAAACTGAACAAGTATTTGATAAAATGAGCAGATACTTTCTGTTCTGTTAGTTAATCGAAAACTTGACAAATAGTCAGCGCTTCAGCCATCAATATGGGGTTGATGAAATAGATTGTAGTCAGTAGGATTCTAACCTACGTGGTTCAGCCATATATCTACCTCTTTAACCAGTTACACTCCACCATCAATAGCACTTGAATCTACACTGGAAGATCCCAATGGCATTTCTGACCCATCACCTTAACTGCTCCTTCACGACTACACAGAGCCTCCTATCACTCCTCCTATAGTTATCACTCCTATCGGTTACGAACTCAACAATTTCTGTTACATGTTTAATGGGAACTTGAAAGCATATACTCAACCATTCAAAGGCAGTTCCCTAACCAGTATATTGTTATATTGACGGAAATAACTCCTCAAGGCATGCAAAATGCCTGTCCTGACTTAGAACTTTTTGGGCCCAATAAACACATTCCCAGTTATTCAGTTCTATTTTTACTTAACTCCCAAATTACATTCAAAGTTTTCCAACTGTGCTTGCAATATCATTTGAAGCTCAAATGTTTCTCTGGCGGAACGTAATCCATGCCTGTTTCACTTTTAAGACAACAGGAATGCCACGCATTCTTCATCAAATCAAATGAGAAGAAGGTGTCAGTATTGTGTTATATACCGGCCACTATAGGTCCCACCTTATGATCCTGACCTCCTTATGATAATACATTATATATATATAAAAACATCAATCACACCTTGAGTCTAATAATGAAAGAATATTTAAATTTTATTCATCAACATAACCCTTTTGTTAATCGCCTTTAGGGTGATACACCGTCTTAACGCTTTTCCAAATTTTTTTTTCGCACCCAAAAAAAAAAAAATTTTTTTTTCTTTTTTTTTTTTTTTCGCAAGAAATCTTTTGTTGCGGTCAAATAGCGATAGACAACGTCTGGATCAATCAGGGCCTGTTAATTTGGTTTTTTGTTCAATAGCAATCGCGCACGCTTTTGGAAAAAAACCTACTTTCCGCTTCATTTAAAAAAACCTTTTTCCAGTAAATACACTTCCATAGCTAGATATCTATTGTGTCATCTCAGCACATCTCACGTGAGCTTCACTGTATTACGATCATTCTTTCAGTATAATTTTTGTCACTACCATGTCTCTTCCGGTGTAATGGCATTCCACAGGTCTACCGGAGCGTTCGCAGTCGTTTATGTCGGTACGACCACGTTTAAACTCGGACAACCACCGATTAAGGTGTATTGCTTTGATGGACAAAGGTCCGAATGGATTTTAATCCGATATTGTTTCGGCTTCACATGCGGTTTTTACCCATTAAAGAACAATGTTTTATCGAACACAGAAACTCGAGTTTTCGTTATTTTTTGGTAAACAAAGCTACAAAACGACTTACTCAAGCCTCGATGGCCTGAACTGTTACTTCCGATCCTGGACTTAGATTTTTGACACGTTTTACGAGAAGGTTAGTACTCTAGAAAGATCTGGTTGTCAGTTTGCCATGAAAGTGCCATCTCTTTAAGCATGGAGTTATTGATTTAGATGTACAGATATATAACTTGTAAAATACAAAGTAAAAAAATCCTTTTTTTTTAATGAAAAAATGCTTTTATTAATTCATACATTTACACAATGTTACAGGCGACGTATGTCCCTTCTAGAAATGACCTCTGGAGACACTTTAATAGTTGACCTTAATTTGACTCCACTAGCTTAGTACACATGCTCTTAAGTTTATCGTCTTGAATTGCATTGTTTATCGTGCGTTATTTTCCTGTACAATCCATATTACCAAAACTCCTCCTCACAATGTTCCCTAAGCTCTCATCGGAATTTAGGTCTGGTGAATTTCCAGACCAATCAAGCACTTTAACTTGATTTCCATTAATACCTTTCCCAAAAGTATTTACGAATTTCGAAATGTAACAAGGAGCCAAGTCATGTTGAAATGTTCAGTTAAAGGTTTTCATGAATGAAATAATCTTATGCCGTAATATTTTGATGTATTCATCATGCCTTGAACAAGAACTAAGCTTTCAGATCCATTTGTCGTTTTAAAAAAAAAACCAAAACACCTGCTTCAATGGGTGCTTTACAGTATGCCTTACGGCCAGTATCCAGAAGCCTACGCCGTACAGCTGAGCTCCTCATATCAAAACTAAATGTCAATAAATCCTTTTGAAGATCTGAGTTTGTTTTCCTTGGATTAATTAATTTGCTATTCTTGTTAGAATTATATCAGATTTCGCAATAGTTTTCAGCTTGCCCCCATACCTTCCTTTCCTTCTTGGAGAGACTGACCCGCATTCTTTAAATGAAGTTAGGATTCTTGAAACACTTGATTTGCCTAAACCAACTGCAGAAGCTGTTGCTCTAACAGTCATAAAGTGTGGTATTTATGAGCTATAATTTTAGCACGCTTCCTTGAAGTAAAATCCATTTTTGAACACGTGAAAGAGAGAGCAAACATTAACAACTAACTGTCTCACTCAAAAGCTCATAACTGAAGAATAGGTAAGTAATTTCTACATTAAAACCAGTTTGGTGAATCAGTCATACCCACTCTAAGCAGATAAATCTGGTTTGAGGTGATTCACACTCAGTCTAAACAAATAATATGAAGTGGTTTTAAATATATTTATCAAAAAGAAAATAGTTTGTCCTAATTAATTTGCACAATATAATATGGTTCTTTTTTTTTAACCCAATTATACTAAATACTTTTAATTTTAGAGAGTTAAAACATAAGATGATAAAAAAAAAACTTTCAAAACACAGTTTTCTTAAATTATTTATTTTTGTGTGGATTTTTTTTATTTTAACATTTTATTGTAAAGTATCAAAAATGTAATGATAACGATATTTTTAGCATCTCATTATTCATTTACTTTTTGTTTCTTAATAAAAAGAGAAAAGGTTAAGTAATTTAATCACTTTCTTGGTCTGCTGAAATTGTCATTATTGTACATTAAATATATTATTTATTTTTTTTAGTTCTTCTGAGTTTAAGTACTTCTTGGCGACGGAAAATTTTTCGATTAGCGATAAACTACCAAGTTGGTAAACCTACCAACAGTCTTAAAACGTCAAAAATCATAAATTTATTTTTCTGATAACTCTACTATGTAAACGATTCCGTTTCTCGTCTTGGCCGGATAAATAATATTTGCTAAATTCACATTTTAACATGTTTGGTTAACTTTTAAATATATATCAAGGAGTTTCACTATTTTTTTTCAGTAAATGTAGTCAGGCAATCAAACCTCCATTACAATATCAAGCTGCGTGAACGGAAAATCAGTTTCATCGTTACTTTAAAAAAAAAAAAGCTTCGATATCGTTACCGTTAAAGGTCAGTGATTTGTTACCTTTCTTTTTCGTGAAGTTTCTAATGTTTTTTTACTGAATTCATTTTTATATGTATTTTTGTTAGATTGCAAACCTTAGAAAATTGTTATTCAAACATCATCCTGTTTTCTGTTGAAATGCCTTAGAGTTCGGAAATCGCGCGGTTTTTTTTATATTTGTTTTAAGTGTTTTTGTGCTATTTACACGTTTTCTTTGAAACGCAACATTTTCACGTTTTATTTTGTCACCTTACAAAACGCCATCTCGTTTCCTGTTAAAACTGCTTCGAGTTTGAAAATAGCGCGTTTGGCGCCATCTTGGCGCAATTTTAAAAAATCGCGTGAAGAAGTACGCTAAAATAGGACTTCACCTTTTATTTTTCTTTTTAAATATCTATGGATTAAAAGGTCATATAGCTTATTTTTTGAAGAATTGAATTGTTATACATTGCGGCATACAAGTATTGTTCTCCACTTATTAATTCTTTCTTTATCTTCAGTTTCAAGGATTTCAAAAAACATTAATTTTGTCTGATGTAAAATAAATATTTTTTGAAAGTCACAGTAAATTTAAAACTATTTTTTTTTATTTGCAGTTACGTCCAATTGCAGTATACTTAGTTCAGTTTCCCGCTTGTAGAGGGGCCAGTGGCGCAACGGATAACGCGCCTGACTACGGATCAGGAGATTCCAGGTTCGAATCCTGGCTGGCTCGTGTAATTTTTTTATAGAAAAAATTTCTTGTTGAGTTTGCACGTAATCCCCTGCCCATCTCATGATGACAATAAAGTACATTAAGCTCAAATTTTTTTTTTCTAAGTAGACGGTTTTACTTTGGAAGCTCCCACAGTGCTTATGTGGAAGAAAGCACAGGATAAAATTTTAACAGACGCAGTTGAAAATTATTGTATATTGCTATTTGATATATATATATATATATAGTCAATTGATTTCTATTAAAACCCGGAGAAATTATCAAATGAAAATTTTAAAAATATATAAATAAATGAAATATAAAAGCTGGCATCTAACTTCAACTATCTCTGAACATAGGGACAAAATCTTAAAGATAATTGTAAACGAAATAGAACTTATTGGAAATTTAGAAAGGAAGTTTGAAAATGTATTTGAAAATTAATGCACTGTATAATTATCTTTTAATGTAACATTGAAACAGCGAAAAGAATGTGATCAAGTATGAAACAATACCTTTTGTGTAGTCGTGGCCGAGTGGTTAAGGCGATGGACTAGAAATCCATTGGGATCTTCCCGCGTAGGTTCGAATCCTACCGACTACGAAGAGTGTGTTACTTTTGACGCATTTTGGTATTTATTATATTTAAACAAAGCCCTCACGAGAAGTCTATCGATAATAAAATAAAACAAAGAACTTATAAATTTGAAATGAAAATTGAAAGAAAACGGTAATTAGAAATTATTGAAGGTCTCTAGGCAAATGTCATCAAAAACATATTATATATATATATTACAACTATCAGAGAATAGTTTCGATATTTCTTCGTTCTCTTAGAGTTTTTTTTTTTTTTCCATTTCAAAACCATTTTACTTTCTGTCGTTCTCTTAAAATTATAGAAATAAGGGGGGGGGTATTCTTCCTTTCCCCCTTGTAATAACTTTAAAAAAAAAAAAAAAAAAAAAAAAAATGATTTTATAACTATATGAAATTCAAGCAAAAAAAATTTCATTAATTTTTTTTAGTTTTGGTGGAGAAAATATCTTATGTTTGATAGAATATAGCATTGTCATTGTCTAACTATTTCAGAGGCGTAGAGAGTTTATGATTGCCGGAGGACACAATAAAGGGATGTAAATTAAATTAAATAATTAAAAGTGATTCCAAGCCTGATAAATAAAAGTAGTCTTAATTTTTGAAAAAAAGCAAAAAATATTCAATGGATGAAATGTTTTATTTTAAGAAATATTATACAAATCAAATATTTTTTCTATTTTTTGATGAAATCTGGGAATCTTTTGATATCCTTAAAAATGTGAACAAAATATAGGCATTACATTTTAGCTTCATTAAGGTGGATTAATTGGGACCAGAACCGGTGCGGAATATAAAAAATCCAGAATAACCGGAAAATAAAGAGAAAATGAAATCAAATAAAACATGCTTAAAGAAAATCACCTCCATTCATTCAAACAAAATGAGTATGAATCATATTTACAGAAGAGATAATGATCGAATGTTTATTAACGTCGGGCTTAGAAGCGGTGCGAAGTCTTATTGGTGACGGACCTAGTAATTCTGAACGTCGGTCTAGAGGCGAGGGCGACACCAGAGCTAGCACGCCTCATTAAACTTTTACATCAAGAGAGGACTTAGATCCTCGACAGATTCAATGAACGGGACTCAACATAAAAAAAACTTAGTAACTCAAAAAACACACTAAACTCAATAATCCACTATAAATAGCTAAAATCTGCATTGGATCCAACGTCTCCCTCAGCAGAATAGTCTTATAACAATCTGTCTTACAACAATCCTACAACTTTAAATATAAGTAAAGCATAATAAAAACTTACCTATAAGTATTCTGCTACTAATCTAATGACAGAAAGAAAATACCTGGTGCAAGTATGCGCATTCAGTGTTAAAAGGTACATGAAAAAAACTAAATATTAAAAGTCTTAAAAACTGAAAATCCAATTTTAAAAAATTATTTTTTGTTATTGTTATTATTCGCTATTTACTATTATTTTCTTGTTAATTTTAAATTGTTTTATTTTTTGAAACAAGTTTTTATATAACTGAGATGAAAAATGAATGAAAATCATAAGATGTTAAAGTGCTTACCCAAAAATCACCGTTTTCGTGAAAATTTTCGAAGGTTTCTTTATTACTTTTTTATTAAAGCACACATATTTACGATTTCAGAAATGTTTTGCATTTGTTTCTAGGGTAGCTAGAAACAAAGTTATCGCCCAGATTTTAAACCGGAAGTTCAATTTAAAGCCACCGGAAGTGGAATTTTTCAATACTGAAACTAAGTCGTTGAAATGTAAACAATGTATTTTAAACATTTGTTTCTTCATTTTTTAAATGTAAATGAAATAATTCGAGATAAAAACCAATGTTTTTTAAAACAACCTTTTTATATAATGACAAAGTATATTAATTATTACACATTAAATTAAAAACAAACACGTGATAAACACATAAAAAAATTTAAATATAATTTCAATTTAATCAATCATTTATTGAATATTTTTTACTGAAAAATTTTACAACACATACAAGCCTTTCCTTCTTAGTTTCCAAATATTTTTGGATTACCAGATCTAACCGCGTGGAGGTGAGGTGAGGCTAATTTGAGTATGATTGGCTAAGTGTAGATAAATCTACATGTATTACACGTCATACTCTTCTAGACCCAAAAACGTGGACAAAACACAAAGGAACTTTATTATTTTTTAAGGAACATGAAAACACTGCACAAAAATAAGAATAATTTTTTTTAAAAAAAATTCTGAAATTATTTTAACTGACAAAAATTTATTATATAATGCCTTATTAATATTTTCATAATATTTTTTAATACTTAAGGGATATTGGCCTATATTGCACCACATCCTTCATCAATTTATCTCACAATTAAGCAATGGATACAATAAATTCTTTTTCTGATTAAGTTATTTTTAGCAATTTGCGGAGACTAAAAAATTACGCCTGGAGCAAATAAAAGTTATGTATCTAATAATTTTTACTAATTCATGATTTCTAGTCGACATGCCAATCGTTTAAATTCTACTTTCTTAGTACTTCTGAAATGTTGTACATCAAATTCTAGAAACATAATTTTTAACTTTAAAATTTACTTAAAAAGAGACATTTGTGAGCGTATTAAAAATTCATAATATAAAATCAAAACATGCATTTGAAAGTTTGTAAGCCATTCTATTAAAAATGGGAACCAGAAATCAGAAAAAAATTATTGTGATATGACATAGCGCCAAATATTGGAATCTTTCTTTCTTGCGAATGATTACTGACTAAAAGTCAGTAATTATTCGCAATCTATTTCTTACTATCTCCCCTTTGTGAGTAGAAAAGTTTTACGATACCTCATGTGGCTATGGGGAATTCCTGGTGTTCCCAGAGGGGGAAAGAAATTTTTCCCTCAATCCTAAAAGCTACGAGTGGAAGGGATATTTTGACTTATTAAAATTATTGAAATATTAGTTAAAACTTGCCGCAAATGTCTAAATATTGCATTGTTAGGCGAGTAAGAACGGTTCCCAAAGTTTCAGAGTTCTAGCTTGGTGGGAAGTTGGTTAAATTAATGATTGAAAATTTGATGACACACACATTCACACACGCCAAGTGAAATTCAGAAAAACGTTGTAAAATCTACTTTTTATGTACAGAATTTAGCTTTACTTGTTTATTTATTACAGTTGTAAATGCATCTGAAGCAATATATTAAAGCTTCTTTGCCTGAATATATTAGAAAATGTGATTTCACATTTTACTTGGCTGAATTCTTGTTCCGGGCTTCTTTCGAGGAGAAGAAATCTTATTCCTACCATATATTTTTGGAATTAGTTAACTGAAATGGAACAATTTTACACATGCTGATTAAATTTCTGGAATACTTTAATAGTTTTTGAAATCTGGAGTATGTTTATGTTATTTTCAATATTATATACTTAAATTTTTGCCTTTTATTTTATAATTAGGTTTGTTTTTATTATGAGTCAATAGTAATAGTGATAAATCGAACAATATGTTCATAACTTTCTGAACCAAAAGCAATAAACAACTGTTTTTACTTTCAATTTAATTCAAATATCTTTTTTGCCCATAGTTAGTTCTAATATAGTATCCTATTAACCTATTAGCTGCTTTATTTTGTTTCTAAAGTGGTCTATTTATAAGTAACTCTTCGATCACGGTTATGAAGGAATGGTGTAAATAAATTTATCCTTGAAACACTGGAATCCCACTCTACATCATTGTCTTTCAAGACGATATTAATTTGCCTCTTTCCGACTTCAATGATACATATCGAAACAAACAAAAATCTTCAAACAATGAATAACTAAAACCCGAAATGACCCTTTTTCGAAGGTTGTATCGATAGAACACGATTGAACTTGTACCACATTAACCGTTAAAACAATCAAAACCACTCATATGATCAGCATCTTTTAAAACAATTAAGAATTGGTATTATGAGATTTGCCAAAGAACAAGTAAATCTACAACCAGAAGAAATGGCCTTACGAAAAAAAGCTTACCGACATTATGTTATGTTTTCCAGGATATAGTAGCATAAAAACATTGATGATAGAGTACTGTTCAAGCAATAAATATATGGAATGGTTAAAATGCAGGTATGTATTTTTTTAGATTAAAAAAAATACTACTTATGTTATGTATTCATTAATAGAATTCTTGAGATAGATAGATTTTGTGGAGAGAAACTTTAGTAATAATTTACTTAAAAAGTTTCTATACAAAAAGTACCGAGATAGTCCTAAATATTGATAAACTTAGTATGTATATTTTTAAAAATTACAAAAAGACATTTTTGTAGGTTTAAGGGATAAATTTGTCTACTGAAAAATTTATTATGATTTTTAAATTTAAGATAATTTTATTACAATAAAGTAATTAAAATGAAAAACTTTTTCGTAAGTTCTATTTCCTGAATAAGTTATTACCATTGAAAGTAAGTAAAATTACAAGTTTTTCAATAAATATACATGTTCAAAAGAATTCTATCTTCTGAAGAGTTTATAAACATTATTAGAATAAATTAGTTAAAATAAATATCGAAAGTTTGTTTTCTGGGAAATTCAAGTTTTTGAGTTTTTTGTTTGGGTTTTCTGATCATGTTCTAATGTTAGTACATTAGGCCTAACATGGCGATGTCAACTCATCACTTCGTGGAAAATGTCTAGTAGCCAAAAGAAATCCAAGATGGCGACTTTCGGGCGCCATGCGAAAATAGTTTCAAAAATATTTTAAAATGCTATATATATAAAACTTTCAATGGAACATTGAAATAGCGAAAAGACTCTCATCTAGTGTCAAATAACCCTTTGTGTAGTCGTGGCCGAGTGGTTAAGGCGATGGACTAGAAATCCATTGGGATCTTCCCGCGTAGGTTCGAATCCTACCGACTACGAAGAGTGGGTTCTTTTTATAAATTCGATTCTTATAAAGGAATTATACGCAAGTATGTAAATTATATTTAACTTTTATTTTGAAAAAAAGAAGAATCTTTATTTTTTGTCTATTAGTTTTATTTTTCAGTTAATGCTATAAAAGAAGTTCTACTAATAAATGTGAAGAAAGCACAAAACATAGGTTCTTTCGAAGATTGAAAAAACAGTTATTGTTGTCTTTTCGATGCATGTTTAAACATTCTGGTATTATTATTAAACAAAGCCTTTATTAGGCAAAAGTGTTTGTAAATTTGAATTTTAAATGCAAATCGGAAGGAAACGGTAATTCAGAGATTATCTGGGAAAAAACAATCAGGCATTTCCCCCTCTCCAAATACGATCAAGAAATAATTTAATTCTTTTCTTTGCTTTCTTAATTTTATGAATATATTTTTTTTAATTTCAAAGCCATTTTATTTCCGGGCATTTGCTTAAAATTATAGAAATTCGAGAAAAAAAAGTGTCATGTTTTTCTGGTAAACACTTTTCCAAAAATATGAGAAAAAAATAATGAATGATTTTGTTATTATAAAACACAAAAACTCTCTAAATTATTTATATTTTATTTTGATGAAAAAAATTCTTACATTTGATGGAACGATAGAATAGTTATTGTCTATTTCAGAGGCACCGGAAGAGTTTATTAATGTCGGAGGGTGTATTAAGGGGATATTAATTAAATAAAATAGCTAAAATTCGTTCTGATTCTGATGATTAAAAGAAGCGGTTTAAATTTTTTAAAATGCAAGAAATATTCAGTGGAGGAAATATTTTATTCAAATAAACATCTAATAAATAAAATGTTTCATACTATTTTTTGAAGAAATCTAGGATCCTTAAAAATGTGAAAAAAATGTTGCAAAAGCTTAAACGACGAACTAAATTAAATTCCGTATGACATGGCATGAGCGTCACATTCGCAAAATCTTGACCTGTGTCTTAGGAAACCATAACTCAAAATTAAATTATAGGTGAGAAATAAAAAATATATACTTACGTACACGAATATAATTATATTTACTCACTAAAGAAGTCCATATATACGTAACAGTAACACAATGTCATGAAAAATATCGTATCAACGAGATATGAAATTGAATGATAAAAGGAAATTTAGAATTTTCCTTTTGCTAACAAAAACGATCACAGCAAAATATTTATCATGCGAAGCCATAAAATCTGATTATTTACCACCTGAATAAAAAAAGATTTAGGAAAGCCTGATTTAAATTAGAATCTAAATAGTCCAAGCCAGCCATATCGTCAAATTCACCTCTTTCTTTTCAGTCATTTGATCTGGGAATACAATTTCATCTTCTTCGAATCCTGATATTAATGACAATATTTTCATAGATTTCCACGCACTTCTTTTACCCACTTTGCAACTTCATTAGATTATCTATGCATTTTGCCGCTTTTGGTATAAGTGTGAAAATCTTCACGCATTCAACTCCCCCCCCCCCCCCCGCTTTCGGACTTCAGCTTGAAGGGCTTATTAACAAACAAATATAATGGTTGCAAAATGTTTGTCAAGCCACCAGAAATTATTGCTAACGTCGTAGATATTTTTTTACATTTAGATTTGACTAAATAAAGTAAACGAGAATGATTGAAATATATTATCAACAATCCTTTTGGTTGGAAAAAAATATCCCTTACGACACTGCTAAGCTTTTTGTAGCCCCTCATGCTTGATTGTTTAACACATCCATCCATTCTCGTTTGCACAAATAATTACGTCTTTAGAAGAAAATTTTCCTTCGGAATAGTTTTCCTCTTAAAAATGATCATCGACTTTAGCTTGTCTATGTTTGCAGCACAAGCTAACTCACTTGCAAATGAAGCTCTTTCATGTCCCGTCGTAAGCACGGATGCAGCTTTTGTACCAATTTTATCAACATTTATGTTTGCAAGAGAGTCACAAGCTAAAGGTATTTCATCCATATTTATTATTTGTGATAGAATAGGTTTTCCCCCCCTCGTCAATAATATCTGTCACATATTTCAGAAAAGACGATTTTTTATCCTGTCAATACATTGGTACCAGTTGAAGGATTGTTGTTCTGGTATGTACAGAATTTTTTTTTTCTTCAGAAATCTTTTGCACAAGGAAGATTTTCCTTTGAAGTCATTTATGGTCATTCGTTGAACCCTAAATTTTATTTGTAAGCGAATTTTTACAGTCGGAATTATCACTTCCTTCTCTCGCTGCTCCTTTAACTATTTTGTAAGGTTATTTTCTATATTTGGACGACTTATAGTACCATTCCCGTTGGCTCGTTTCTGATGGGGCTTATTATCTTTTTCAGTTCTCCAATGTCGAAAGCATCTCTCATCCGCTTCAAATTCTCGAGCAGCTGCTCTGCTTCCAATTTTCCCAGCACGGGAAATTACACTAAGCTTAAAACTAACTATATAGCTTCTATGCCGTTTAGGTGCTATTTTCAAAAAAATTTCGTTTCCTTCTTAAAAACTGTCCCAGTACTAATACCAAAGCTGGTGGGCTCTGTGGCTGGCAGAAAGACAAGGTGAATCGATTCGTGCTGAAGGAGGGGAGTAGAAACATATTTGGCACTTGTTATTGCAACTTAGGTTGAGTCGTGTCCACGTTTGGAAAGAACCTC
The DNA here is from genome assembly GCA_019974015.1 of Nephila pilipes. Taxonomy (NCBI): domain Eukaryota; kingdom Metazoa; phylum Arthropoda; class Arachnida; order Araneae; family Nephilidae; genus Nephila; species Nephila pilipes. Next base: position 19,346 of record BMAW01119056.1, read on the forward strand.
ATTAGATTAACATTAGAAACAGGGCATGATGGGACTAAGAAGATTCCTCAAAGGACAGAGAATAAATTCAAACTGATGTAAATGTTGATTTGAACGAAAGAAGAATGTAAACGAATAAAGTGCGCAGAAAGCAACTGGGTGGTCTTCTGTGAGGGGTTAGTATCAAGGTGATCAAATGGAATACTTTTTTAAGTGCATGCAAACGTCTCATATATAGAAATGCTGAACCCTCGGAAAGTTTAAGTCATAAACACGTGAATGCCGCAGCGTTTCTTCCGGAAATTGCGGCGCATAAATTCTAAATAATTTTTCAGAATTTCTTTTGTAATTAAATTTAATCTTTCAAAATAATCAAATTATCTAAAAAAATTCCTAATCGATGATTCGTATCGCCATCTATGGCTCGAAAATTGAATCAATCAGATATTTCTAACCATATGGACTAAATTTATTTTAATTATGAACTATTTATGCAAAAATATTCGTATTTAATTTAAATAACCCTAATCATTTTAAATCAATTTTTAACAAATTAATAGAAAATGTTCTTTGTTGCAACAAATGTAAAATTTCTTAGAATTGTTTTCTCTGGTAATATATGATGCCAAATTATTATATGTAATAAAAAATAAGGTTCCTGAAGATAGAAATATGTATGTTACTATTCCAGAAATGCAAATTATTAACATAAAAATTAAAATTATCTCTCTTATCATAAATATTACAACTTATTTTATTATTTATTATTTCAAGTTTTTGTGTCTAAATATTCTGTTTCATTTTTATTTGAATAAATTAATTTTAAGTGAGCAGGATCAAAAGATTATATTAGATTTATCTGCTGAATCCTTGTAATAATTTAAGATAAGAATTCATCAATATATATGTAACAGAGGTGGTGGTGTCTAGGGGTGTGTCGAATAAAAAGAGACGTTTTTGTTTAAGGAGATTTAATGACTAGGCGCGCACTGTTGGGGACAAAAGTAAGTGCGCTCCTTCTCCCGCTTACATCCGGGGTACAGAGAGAGCGCTGGTGTCGCCTGAGCGTATACAACACTCGTCCATCCTGATGTGGTCAGTCCTCGACCAGGCTGGAAAATATGCAGGTGAAAATTACAAAAATATTAACAATTGAAAAAAAAAGATTAATCAAATTTTTAAAGTTCAAATTTGGTCGAGTATAAAGAAAAAAATAATAAAGTCATTAGTTCTGGAAAGAAAAGTCTTAGGGATTATTCCATGGTTTCATCAGATCAGCAGATGTGGATGTCATATTCGGGCCTTCTTGTCTTCCTATTTTCTTTACATCGTACCCGTCGTTTGGACGAACTTTCACGACTTCATATGGGCCAAAATATTTTGGTCGCAATTTCACACCTATTCCAAACTGGGTTTTCTTGATTGCAATCTTGTCACATTCTTTGTATTTTCATGCTTCTTTGCGATGTTTATTTTAGTGTAGTCTACTTTGTTCTTGTAATTTCAGAATATTGGATTTGGCATCTTCTCTCATTTGTTGTTTATTCTGTAAAGATAATTGGAAATTTTCTTCCTCGAGAATGGCTTTGATTTTGATGTCATCTTTATTTTTCATTTTGACGCCAGTTAAAAGTTCAAATGGTGTATATTTGGTGGCTGTGGATACAGTGCTGTTAATTATTCGTTGAACTGATGATACGTGTTTATACCATTTATTGGGATCTTAAAGTAAAAGCTTTGCTAGGACTGGTATTAACGTTGCATGCATTTTTTCTATCTAACCGTTCCCACGCGGTACACCTGTTGTGATTGAAATTAACTCGATATCTTCATCCTGACCAAATTTCTGAAATTGTGTAGAAGTGAATGCTATTCTTTTGTCAGAAATTATTCATCTGGGACTTTCAAAGGTTACTTGTAGTAATTTTAATTTGTCTAAAGCATCGTGAGCTGAAGGAGATTTTACAGGATAAATCCACAGAAATTTGGTGAAAGCGTCGATGACAGTAAAGATATATTTATAATTTTTGTTTGTACTTGGGAGTGGACCCAAAAAGTCAACATGGTAAGTATCAAGTGGTATATCACCTTTTGGTATGGGATGTAAAAATCCTTCTCGTTTGCCAAATTTTTTGAATGAAAGAATGCAAGTAATACAATTTGCAATAACATTTTCTAGTCTTACGCAGATTTGGGTAAAAGAATTGTTGTTTGACTAAATTTTCGGTTTTGTTGATGCCAAAATGTCCTTTAGAATGTTCAAGTTGTACGATTTGTTTTTGCATTTCAAGTGGAACTACTAAAAGCTCTTGATCGTTGACAATTTTGTACAGCACATCGTTTTTTAATGTATAATCAGAGGCTGAAGATGATTGTAACAGTTGTCTGATAATGGATGTAAACTCATCATTAATTTGTGCTTTTTTAATTTTTTGTGTTGTCTCGTTGTATTGTATGACCATGACTGGATAACGACTGAGCGCGTCAACATGTTGCATTTGTTTACCAGGCCTGTGAAGTATTTCGTAATCGAAGTCTTTAAGAAGAGAGCTCATCATTCTATTCTAGGTGGTAAATCTTTATTTGACATAGTTTTTTGAAATGCTTGGCAATCTGTTATTATTTGAAATGTTGTGCCGACGAGGTAGTGTCGAAATTTTTTTAATGCTGTAACTATCGCTAAGACCTCTAGCTCGTAGCTGGAGTTATTTCTCTTCTTGGGGAGAAGTTTTACGATTAATAGTTATAGTGTATTGGATGAAAGTTCTGATTTGAGTCTATTTGTCGAAGTATAGCGCCAAACCCTTTCGCACTGGCATCGCAGTGTATTTGTAATGGAGCGTTTTGCTGATAAAGATGCAATACAGGTTCCTGAGACAAAATTTGTTTCAAAGAGATAAAAAGCTTGTTTTTATGTTGGACCAAAGGTGAATGGAACTTTATCTCGTAAAAGATCGCTTAAAGGTCGTGCGATTGATTCATAGCCCTTAATAAATTTTCTAAAACAGCCTGTTAGTCCTAAAAATGATTGGGAATGCTGAGTGTTTTTAGGTGTCTGAAAATTCATGACTGCAATTGTTTTAGCTGTTGAAGGACGAATAGTACCTTCTTCATTAATATGGCCAAGAAAAGTTAATTTCCGCTGAAGAAAATTACACTTTTTAAAGTTAAACTCTAAACCATAAGTAGCAGCAACATCAAATACTTTTTTGAGTATCGCAATCCCTTCACATTCAGAATTTGCCGGAATTAAAATATCGTCCAAGTATACAATAACAGTGTTGTCTTTTAAGATATCTCTAAACACAATTTGAATGTATTTTTGAAATACTGAGGGAGAGTTACACAAGCCAAAAGGAACTCTATTAAATTGGTATTGTCCATTATGTGTTATGAAGATGGTATATTTACGACTATCAGGATCAATTTTGACGTGAAAAAAACTGTTTTTTAAGTCCAGATTTGAAAAGATTATCGCCCCATGCAGTTGGTCAAAAATCTCTTCAATGAGGGTAGTGGAAATCTTTGCTTAATTGTTTTAGAATTAAGAGCAGAAAATCAACACAGATTCTTGTTGACTGATCTTTTTTCTTGACAAGAGCTAAAGGTGCAGCAAAATTAGATGAACTTGGAGAAATTATTCCATCAGACAGCCATTGGTCAATTAGGTTTTCGAAGATAATTTTTTCTGCTTGACTTAATCTTCTAGGACCTAACGCGATAGGTGTGTCATCAAAAAGGATAATTTGCATTTGTAAGTTTGTATCTTTAATTTTATTTGGTTTGTAATAATGGAGAAGATTATCAACATTCAAAATATGCGATAAATCTACTTCAGGATAACATACATTTAAATTCGATAAATAACAATCCTCATTTTGAAAAAGCAAAGAGAGAGTTTCGTTTTTATTATTAACCAGTAAAGAATTATCGCTAATTTTCAATTCAGAATAAGATTTGTTTATGTTAGCCTCGCGCTGAAAATCAGTTATATAACGTGTTTGATCAGATATGGGCTATGACGTCAGTTCATATTTCTTATTTTCTTTTTCATCTAATAATAATTTCTGTTTTGGAGAGTTAATCGATTCATTTTCATTCATTGGGTTTTTTTCGTTGCTCGCGTTGTCAATGTTTTGAAATTGAGTTGAGTCATTTGGCCTTGAACCGTCGCCGGAATGATTTGGGATAGTAGAATGCATATCTATTTCATGATATATGCAGTTTTTAAAGCTCATTTCTTTTTGCTGACTGATTCTGAAGCGAATTTATTTTGTCTATCGTTTTATTTTTATGCGAAAGAAAGTTCTTTTTAGAATGAGAGGAAATAGGATTTTTTTCTGAAATCCGAACATTTTCTTTTTCTGCTTTATTTAAATCATCAAAAATATTTGGCGGAACTATTAAATCACAATACAATTTATTACAGATAGGTGCAGTTACTATTATCGGATTTTCACGAAAACTTAGAAGAGCTAATTTAATTTTAGTAAGTTGAGCTTGAATTTCATTTCCGAAAGCACAGGTTAATTGAACACTTCCAAAAGATTTTGTTTCGGGTGGAATAAGGGAGGATTTCACACACACAATATTCGCTCCCGAATCGATTAAAGTTTTCACGATTTTATCATTAACAAAAATATTTTTGTATCGCAATTCATGTAAGGATTCATTAAACATTTTACCTTCGACTTTACAAACAGGACCGTGATTTGAATTAGGTCTAAAATTGAAATGAGTTTCGTTTCTGTGAGAATCACCGCTCGGGTTATTTGCTGAAGCGTTTCGTGAATAATTTGTGAAATTTTTATAATTGTGAAACCCGAGACGGGTTGTATTTTTTAAATTTAAAACGTTTTTCTGAATTTCACTTGGTGTGTGTGTCATCAAATTTTCGATCGTTAATTTAACCAACTTCCCATTAAGCTAGAACTTTGAAACTTTGGGAATCGTTCTTACTTGCCTAACAATGCATTATTTAGACATTTGAGACAAGTTTTAACTAATATTTCAATAATTTTAATAAGTCAAAATATCCCTTCCATTCGGCTCTTTGAGGAAATATTCGAAAGAACTTGTTAATCGTGACGAAACCTGTACGTGCGATTCGTTTGTCAATCGTTGAGCCCTACGGTAATTAACTAAGCATTCTTGTGCGGTTTGTTGGAATTCTCGTAAAATAATGTGTTTAACTTTCTCGTTATCTTGGAGTTCGTTTTCGGGATATAAAGCAAAATACTGTTAGCTTTTCCCCCAAGAATATTAATTAAGATCTCTGATTTTAATTCCTGTGGAACATTTTTGGTTGTAAATGCACGTTCAAGTGAATAAAAAAATAAATTATAATTTTCGGGTTTACAAGGAACTGGCATACTAAGGGTCTTAACGGATTTAATGAGACTAAGGAGGTTAGTTGACGGTGTTTCAAATGTTACAGTAGTATTGTTTGATTTATTAGAATTTATAGCGGAGTTAATAATAGCAAGTTCAATTTCTTTTTCAAGTTGGATAAGTTTTTTGGCCATTTGCTCGGCTTCTTTTCATTCTTCGAGGAGTAAATTAAGCATATCCTTAACGAATTCAGGTTCATTTTTGAAAGTGTCAGTTTGTTCGATTAGTGCTTTTAAACATACAAGTGTAGCATTTTCTGGGACCGTAATACCTAGTTCGTTCGAGGCAGTTATAAGATCTTCTTTCTTAGTATTACGATACATGCTGAGTAAAAAAAGATTTGATCCTACCTGATTTGAAGATATCGGAGTATATGTAGATTGTAGATAGGCTTCGCTTATAAAAAGCTATCCGTTTGCGATGAGTTCACCACTGTTCGCTTTTCACGACGATGATTGTAGATACGAAGCAGATGGAGTTTACACTCCATGCGATGAATAGGCGGGGAAATACGCCTTTTTGTTTTATGGGAACACTTTTGGACGATGCCGAAGAAACTGTTCGGTTGAGTCTCAAGCTTTGGTTTGGCTTCGCAAAGGTTACGTAAGCAATTAAACAATCTAAAATTTAGAACCCTAAAACCCAAAGATTCAAAACAAACTATAAAAGAACTAAAAAATTTAAAATAAAGCGGAGTGAAAGAAAAGCAAAATTTAGAAAAATTTAAATAATACAATTAATACTGTTCCATGCTTTGGAATGGAATTATGTGTATTTATACCGGTAATTACTGATCAAACCAACACACTTCAGTGAATTACGGTGTAAGAAAATTGGTAACAAACCACACACACAAATACCAACAAAATTCAATATTCAACCGCAGAAAAAGATTATAAATTTGGATCACCATTTCGAAAAGGGAAATATAGCAGATTGAAATCTCCTCTCCCCTCCTTCAGGGATTATTTTCAAGTTCTCGGGGTCAGTAAGACAAGCTGTATGTTCAACCCATTTTGTACTAGTCAAATTTTAAGAGTTATAAAGATTTGTTCTTGTATTCTGTGATATCTGAAAATAATGTCATTCTCGGACAAAAGAAAACAAAACCCTAATACCATCGATGAGAAATTCAATGATTTCGAGCAAATTCGAAAGGGGACAAGATAAGCAGAAATTTCCACAAAATTCTTACCTGAGTGTACACCTCGCGGATGGTTAAAAACATAAGGATAAACCCTGTCGGTTTACTGATAAAGTTAATAATACAGGAATAGCCAGAAAAGAGCTAAGACAGCGGAAAATATCAATATTGACAAATGTCTGAATTCTCGTTCAATTTATATTAATATTTTAATTTGCGGTTCACTATTCCGTAGTTAAACCCTAACTACTGAGCGTTAACGGGATTACATTATGTATCATTTTTACTTTTCTATTTTTAAGAAAAGCTTATTTTATTATATCAAGGCTTTACATATAAGCCCGGATAGCTCAGTCGGTAGAGCGTTAGGCTTTTAACCTAACGGTCCAGGGTTCGAGTCCCTGTTCGGGCGGTTTTTTTCGCTTGTGTTGGAGGAAGTTCAGATTACAATCACGCGTGCCTTTAATTATAATATAACGGATATTTATCAGATTGACGGAAAATGATTTTTGAAAAAATGTTATTGTAATTTTTTTAACAAATACTAATGAGCTACATTAATACCGCTTTTTCAACCCTGTGTTTGTAATAATTAGTACGAATTAATAAGTAGGAATAACTTCATTTTTATTCAGTGTTAGAAAGTTCATCAAACCAAAATTGTATAGTAAAAATCTTTATTCTTAAAATAACTCAACCTTAAAAGCTAAAATTATAGTGATAAGAACAGGTTTT
>BMAW01119056.1:26604-63651 GCA_019974015.1 Nephila pilipes
TTGCTAACAGCTGATGAATTTCTCGAAATATTGTCTTATAATTTTTACTTCTTTTATTTATGTGATTTAAATAAATCACGAAACAACTGTTGGATATACATATTATAAAAAAAAGGCATTAAAAAATGGCTAACTACTTTCTTTTACGAAATTACTTAAAACAAAAGACAACTTTGAAACATAATTATGGCTTTCTAAGGAATAATTTCGAAAATTTAAAATTTTTAATATTTAGATGTACAGGCTGTGACAAAAACACGCAATCATAATAAAGCAATAATACGTATCCTTTCAAAATTAAAGTAAGCATGCGACAGTGATGAATGATTATAGAACTGAGTCTAGCCCGTGTTTACCGTGTAGTCGTGGCCGAGCGGTTAAGGCGATGGACTAGAAATCCATTGGGATCTTCCCGCGTAGGTTCGAATCCTACCGACTACGAAAGTTGTCTTTATTTTAACTGTACAAAGGATTATTGCTTCAACGGTTTGATATAACTCCTCCAGTAAATAATTTTTTAAGACAATTTATTTTGAAAACAGTTCAAGTAGAGCTTCGCAGAAATTCATCTAATAATTTCAGCATAAACTGAACCTAATCTTTTTTGTTGTTGATGTTCATTTGTCAAAACTCTGATTGTTTATGTTTCTTCAAAAAACATGTAGTGTGGTGGACGTGGTAACCTATTGATCATGATCGCAAATTCATGACTGGTGTTGTTTCCGTACTATACGTAAATTATACTACATGTTTGGTAAAGAAACATTAGTTGTGGGATCGATTCCAAATACCTCAAAAGAGCTGCCGGAGCGGGAGGGGTGCACGTTAAATCTGCCATGGTCCAAAGCTCCTCCCCCACACCTGTTGGTATGTTGTAGAAGTTTGAAGAGAGAGGTTCCAGCTCGGGTGTCATCCTCGTCACTTGAACAAGGTTCAAAATTACGAGGTCCGTCACCAATAATCCTTGTGTTGTTTCTAAGAACAATGTGAACACTCAATAAATCAATTTATGTATGTGTTCATAAGACTACATAATATTACATGAATCAAAGATCTAACTCAGAGTAATGATTATCTCAGTTAAATAACTGAGTATGCATTTGAATTCAAAGGAAAAAAATTCCAAAAATTAGATCTTTGAAAATAAATTATGGAAAAAAAACATCTTTTAAAAAAAAATTCTTAAAAAAAAAAGTAAATAAATAAAATAAAAAATAAGAGGAAGAAAGAGATAAGAACAGAAATAAATATTATTATCTGATATACATCCTATGAGTATAATTTTATAACCAGGCTTTCGATGTAAACTATTTTTCAAAACCCTACGATTGACTTCTTGATGCTTATCTGAAATTATATATGCAAACATAAATAATTTTTTTTAAAAACATTTTAACATCGTTTAATTTTTCTCCCGTATTCAAGAAAAAAAATAAATAAGCGTTGCTCACAATCCTCAAAATCGCTTCGAGGTATACAAATATTTTTAATTAAATGCAAGGGAAATTATAAAAGTCTTGTATTTGAAAAAATAATTGCATAACCACACATAAAACTACACATCTTTCTCATAGATATAAATTTCAATTGTAAAATATACATTGGATTTCTGATGGATCTCTCCGGTAATCATTGGATATCTGCAGAAGATATATAATTACATGCTTGTCTAGTTCAAAGATAAAAAGCTCTTTTCAAGTTACATTAACTAAAATGTATAAAGTTGAATCTGTAGTAAGATACACTGGTGTTCAAAATTAAGAGAATTTTCCGATTTGGTCGATTATGAACTGTGGACAGATTTTAATGAAATTTGGTGTGTACAAGGGATGATATAATACAAAAAAAAAAAAACCCTCCACCATTCAACAGCTATAATACACGCGCATGATCGAGCGTAACACTCATCGGAATCGCAAGGTATGAAACAGCATTTGCAGAATAAACCAAAAAAATGGGTTAATAGGGGGTATGGTCCCCTCTCACAGATTTATAGGCCTCTCAACGTGATTTTATGCTGGAAATAGGGGAGTTTATGAGTTCCTGGGACAATTGGTCCCACTCGTTCAACAACGCTGTTTTCAGGTCTTGGAGGGTTCTCGGAGCTCGGAGGGGGGTTGCGAATTGCAATTGCCCTCCCCAGAGCGTCCCAGGCATACTCTTTAGGATTGAAGTGTGGAAAATCTGGCTGGCCAATACATCCGGCGAATATCCTCCCTTTCCAAAAATTCATCGACCAGATTAGCTCTATGTGACCTCGCGTTGTCATCCATTAAAGGGAAAATCAGGACCAATTGGACCCTTGAAGAGGCAGATATAGGGCTCCAAGACCTCTTCCCTATACCTCCCAAGAGTTGCAGTGCCTCTTTCAAAGACATGGAGGTGTGTGCAGCCATCCAAAATGAAGCCTGCCCAGACTATCAAGCCTCCGCTACCGTTATGGTCGATTTCTCGGATATGGGAGTTCAGGTTACGGGTCCCTGGTTCTCTTCATATGAAAGTATGGCGAAAATCACTGGTTAGGCAGAACCGAGACTTATCAGTGAAGAGAACGGTCAAACTCAGGAAAACTAGAAAAATGTCTATTTACAGTGAGTTGGAAAAAGCTTTCTTTGCTTAGTACAAGCAGGATCGTACATCAAGTATTCCTTTGGATAGGAATATTCTTCGAGAGAGGGCTCCTGAAATAGCTGCCTCAAATGACATGGATAATTTTTCAGCATCAAATGAGTGGATTTCACATCTTAAAATTTTCCATGGTGATGATGATAATGCAGATGAAGAGCGATCGCCTGAAGCAAAGGATGCATTTGATATGAAATTAAGTGATAAAATACATGCGGTATCCTAAGCGTAGAAGAAATATGTAATCATGCGAAAAATAAAAATAATGGCGAAGGAGAAGAGGATAATGCTAATGCTGATGAGGTAATGCTAAGTCTGTCTGATGCAATTATGGCATTTGAAACAGTACGAACTTCCATATGCACACATGAAATTACAGAAAATGTAAATCTTGAAAATTTGCTGACTAATTTAAAAAAAATTAACACAAAAACCAGCATAAAATTACTGATTTTTTTAAAATAAATATCACTAAATTTTTCTGTAGCTTCGATTTATTTCTTTTGCATTTTGGTAAGTAACAAATTAGTATTTATTAATATACTGCGTAAATTGGTTGTATCCATGCATATACATTGTTTTCTTAGTGCTTTGACTTTAACCCGCATTCATCGTTTTTTTCCACACACCCCATGAAAAACGACGGAACGGGTTCTATTGTATACTTATAAAAGCTTTGAACTTAAAAATAAAAAATCCTTCAAATAATTTTATTTGATTATCCAAGAAACTGATGCTTCATACTCTTTAGTTTTCATCATTTGCTTCTTTTTTATGGGTTTTCTTTTTTATGGGTATGTAACTTTGTCTGGTTCAAAACTTTAAAAGCTTTTTCACACATTATAAAGCGCTCAATTGAGCTGAATTTTTCTATACACGATTGTTTAAATGGCAATACGATAATTTAACTATAATTAATGAAAATTTATTGATTAAAACTAATTATTTAAAAATTAAATTTTATGCCAAGCTTCTTGCCAAGTCGCCAAATGGCCACCAAATTCAATGTTTAATTGATGTAAGAAAATTTATTCATATTTATTTTAGATTATACATTAATTCAGGTCAAATAATAAAATAAATTACTGAAACTAATTATTGAATAAATTCAATTTGACTCGACGCTCCCTTTTGCTCTTAAAACTTAAGATATAAAAAATTATGTTACGCGAGGTGTGAAGTTTGAAAGAAAAACCATGTTTAATAAAACTCTATTTTTACCGGTGTATTATTAAAATATTAAATACAACTATGGTAACCTGATGAACATGGTTCGTGAGTTCGCGGTTGGTGTTGTTTCTGTCGAGTCGAGGGTTCGAGCCTTGATGTTATTCAAGAACCATCGGGTAGCGGAGCTGATGCACGTTAAATCTTTCGAAGTTCCAAGTCCTCTCGTTGGAGAGGTGTGGAAGTTTGGAGTCAGAGGTGCCTACTCAAATGTCCTTTTTATCACTTGACAGTTGTTCAAAGTTACGATATTCGTCGCCAATAGCCATAGTATTACTTCAAAATGAGACGTTAACAAAACAACCAATCAATACTCAAAACTATATTAAAAAAGTATAATATGTTTATCGATTAAATATTGCCGAATTGCACATTGACTACGTTTGGAGGTGATGCCGCTTGCTTTCCTAACACTGGGAGCTCTTTCTTGGTGTAGGCACAGTATTCTGCCTCGACTGGGCATGCGCATTAGTCCGACATGTATTTGGGCGATACTTATATTATAAAAGTTTTGCTTAGAGAAAAAATAAATTATGGTCCTAAAAATTATTGGAAAGTGATAAAACTAAAGTAGATATCAAATACTGGATTTCGAATATTTCAAGAAAATCGTTTGCTTAAATATCCGAATCACAATTGCTTTGAAATCTCTATTGGAAATTAAAAAGTTGAAAACGATTCTAAAAAATGAAAAGTTCCAACTCCATGAATAAAATTTCGTGATTTATCGATCGTACTTGGTAACATACATCTAAATACTTCACAAAACAGAAATAATTTTACAAAATTTTAAAAGCAAATTGCAATATTTTATTTTTTTAAAAAATCTTACACAGCTTTTTATATATTTTTTTTCTTTCATAAAAATATATAATAGATTTCAGTTTAAAAACTAAAATATATATATATATATATATATAAAACTCAACCTCCATATCAATACATGTTCGAACTAATTATGTAAAATACTTTTAATGCTTGAAAATAATACTAGCTGTTTCCAAAGAAATTGAAAAGCTACTTACTTTGAAGATGTTTATCCTACACATGGTAAATAAAATTTTGTTTGTCTCAATATATGTACCTCTGCTACATAAGACACGATCGAATCGAAACTATACTTTAATGATGTTTGCTTAGAGTTCGCCTGTAGATACACCTGGTCTCATTAAAAACGCTTAAAGATCCCCTCGTGCAACTATTTCTGTAAGATAAAAAGCGATTCATGAATCCCTCTTCAAATCAAAATTTTATCTCTCTAAGAAAATATGTCAAATCTTTTTAAGTCAATAAAGGAATAGATAAAAAATTTCGCTACTTTGAATTTCATGGCTCAGACCGACCTGGCCAATCTACGGCCCGCGGAGCTGCGTCATCTGTGTGTGTGTGAATAAAAGTTTTAACTTTCATTGCACATAAGAGTACTAAAGAATATTCAACCATAAGTTGTTCATATCATGTCCTACTACCATAGGAATAGCTCATTACCTGACCCAACTTTTAACACAATTTTTCTATAATCTTGTTCAGAAACCATTACAAAGCTCGTTTTAAAAAGCGCAAGGCCATCTCGTGTGATTGGGCGGTACACAATGTATAACTAACCAGCAAACTTACTGAAGAGCGCAAGTGTGCATTACTAGAAATAGGGAGAAATGCAACACGCGGAACATGCGAAATAGCAGCAGATAGTCTGTCTGCAGCAAGCCTAATATAATTGACGAAGAAACATATTGTTCCAGACGGACTGACTGCCCGGTGTCTTTTGACAGCTAATAATTAGTAACTGCAGAACAGTTTTTTAAATTGCATTTCGTGTATATATATATAATGCAACCCGTCTTAATAAAACGTGTTTCCAAAATCTTTTGGGTTGGACAAGCCTGGTTTAGAGCCTAGTTCACGTAACAAGAAGACCGCGATAGTCTAGAGGATATCATTGAGAACTTGCAGCTAGCTTTGTTTCCGTTGAGTAGTAGGTTCAAACCCAGATGCCATTGAAGACACGGGAAGTGTCAAACCCACAGATTTATCGTGCTTCACCGCTAAGGTGAGTACATGATAATCTGGAGTTAATCATTGAGCACGCTAAATTGTTGTCCAGATCCCGAATCCTCCCAAAGACTTGAAGAGGAAGGTGCCAGCTCAGGTGTCAAACTTCGTCACTTGACCGAGATTCAAAATTATGAGATCTTTCGCCAATAGCCCTTGCGTTTCTCCAAAGCGAGACGTTAATAAACACTCACGTGACAAGAAAGACACTCGGGCTGCATAATGTTACATTTCCCGCGCTCCATTTAACGTATAACAGCTAACATCTCCTCAATTCCATAATAGCCTCCTTATAGTTAATCAGTGTGACGTTAATAAACAAGCACTCAATCAAAAAACCTCCCAATTCCACTGGACAAATCTTTGGAAGAATTTGATTGATTGATTGATTGGTTTTATTAATGCCACACTTGAAGCAACATGAAGGCTATTGGCAGCGGACCCCATAATTTTGTGCCTCGTCCAAATGACGAGAATGACACCTGAAGGGCACCTCCATCTCCTTATTTCCACAATAGGCCAAATGAAAGACTTTGAACCTCGACAGATGTAACGAGAATCATCTCCGGCTACACATCGGGTCTTTAAGGGTATCAGGGCTCGAACGCACGGTCAACGTAAGCCGTCAATCCACGACCATAACCACTACACTACTGCAGCCACTGGAGGAATTCAAATTCTAACTCGTATCTTTTTCTCGTATTATGCAGCAGGTACGTACTCTAGATCAAATATTAAGTCAGGCATTGGATTTTACAGGAGGGGCTAAGTCCAAATGAAATGAAATTTTTATTAGTTTATATTTGAATGAATCAAACGAAGTTATAATTATTTTCAAAGATGTCTACCCAATTACAAGATACAACTCTGATAGAAATATATAATATCTACACACAGCATTTTATTGATATTTTGATATTTCATGTTGTAATTAAACATTATTAATAACAACACAAAATATTTAAATGTATAGATTTAAATAAAAACCTTCAAATAAAAAAGTGTTTTGTGCTAGTGGTACTTGTAAAAAAAAATGAAAGAAAAACTATATTAAATGAATGTGTAGTAAAATATTTTTGAATCGATTCAAAACAGAGTGAGCCAGCCTTGTATTTAAAGATTTCGTGTTGAATTTAAAGTATCTTTTGTACTCGTAGCCAGCGCTGTATTTACTTTATTATTTGTACAGCGTATGTTACATTGATCAAGCTGCAGAAACGGTGAATTTATCAGTCTGATGTAATATCTCACAAAGCTCTGAATCTTTATAAGTAGAAAAACATGGATTCTTTTGTGCAATTTTCGCAATTTTTATAATCTCTGAAATAATTATCTTGCATGCAATTTAATTTATAGGCGGTTCCTTTGCATCCTATTTGAAAATGGAAAAAGATTTTAATGAACATTGTAACCTTCCGATGTCTGATTTATTTGCTTAATTAATTTTATGAAGTATTCTCAAGGATCGAAAATCAGACACTCACAGGAGATTTACTAAGAGCTTTATATATATAGAGAGAGAGAGAGTGAACTATCTTTATTAAAATAATTAATTTGTAATGCTCTCAGTTTGAGGAGAACAGGAAACTCATTTCTTTTATTTAATAATCTCGGTATAAAGTGACAGAATACAAATCAATTAAACAGAAATAAGAAGTAAATTCAAGTTACAATTTAAAAAATTACAGGCTTTTGCTTTACAAGAGAATATTGATACCTATAATACTGTACGTCTCGCCCGTTGCAGTAAAACATCTGAATAGATTACACGTCTTTCAAAATATTCGCTTTTGAAAGGCTGCAAACGCTCCTTCGTCTTTTAGGATCGAGTGAGTGAATAAGTGACATTTCAGTTTGATGGTGCAAGAGTCAGATACGGCTATGCTGCGCCAAACAAGGTATAACTGTGAGCTAGACGTTTGGGAGAAAAAAAAAGGGGGGGGGGGGTAAAATTGATTGATAAGTAGAGGGTTGAAAACAGAGAAGGATCTCTAGAATATCCGATGACGCGTCACCCACATTTACCAAAAAAAATAAACCCTTTGAAAAAAGGGAAAAGTTAATTAGGAGACTTCAGGCGAGTGGTGCTCATATTTACATGAAGAAGGTAAACCCCTGAGGACTTGTCAGAAGAAAAGTCCTGCATAAAAATTCAAAAATGGAACCAATGTGGGTGGATCTTAAATTAGCGTACTTCTTGGCGGTTGGGAAAATTTCAAAAAGGCGATAAATTACCAATTTGGTAACCCATCCAGAAAAAGTCGTAAAAATCTTGTTTTTGTGGTAACCCTACTATGAAAGGGGATCTCGTTTCTATTCTGACGATTGATTTATTCTATTTCTATGTATTCTAATTCTTATTTATATTATATATATTTTAATTCTTATTTATATTATATATATATATTAATTCTTATTTATATTATATATATTTCAATTCTTATTTATATTATATATTATTTAATTTTTAGCCTAGGTTATATTATATATATTTTAATTCTTATTTATATTATACTATATATATTTGAATTTTATTTCTTATTTATATTATACTATATATATATATATATATTTGAATTTTAATTCTTATTTATATTATACTATATATATATATTTGAATTTTAATTCTTATTTATATTATATTATACTATATATATATTTGAATTTTAATTCTTAATTATATAATATTATACTATTTATCTTTGATTTATTTTAATTGTTATTAATATTATACTATTTATATTTGATTTATTCTAATTCTATATATCTATACATTATATTTCTTATTAATATTTTATTATTTATTAGTTATACTACTTAATTATATTATTTTTTAATTTATTTAGTTATATTACTTAATTATTTTACTTTTTAATTTATTATTTATTACTAATTTAATTAATGCCGAAGAAAGCATTGTGAATGATGATACGTTTAGAGATTTCCTTCACGCGATCGTCATAGTTTATCCGCCTGATCACAGACATCCCTTCATCATAAGGTTAGTGCTTTTTTCACGTTTTTTAAAATTATTTTCATGTTTTCCACAAATGCTGATTTACTACGTTTTTTTTCTTCTTTCGATCATAATTTCACCGTATTTTCTTACCTTTTTTCAACATTTCGTAGTTATGTTATATATAAGTATATTTATTGAAAAAAAATCTTATATTTATTTTATGCAATCTTAAATATATTTATCTAAGTTTTATTGTTTTAAGTAAAATTAAGATCTACCCTATTTCTTATTTAAATGTTTGCCACAAAACGCTGATTTAATACGTTTTTTGTCTATCGGATAAAATTTCGCCGTTTCTTTAACATTTCTACCGCTTCGGCTCATGTTTTTCTATATTTCACAGTTAACATGTTTTTTGTCCAACGGTCAAAACGCTATCTCGATTCCGACTTAAGACTTTGAGAATTCCGCATTTGGCGTCACTTTGGCGCGATTTTAAAAACGCTCCAAGAAGTACGCTAAATTAGGAATTTACCCCAATTTTTTATTTTAACCACAAAAAAAAAAACTTTCAAATTTTTTTTTTTTTTTTTTTTTTTTAATAAATTATCTCAAATTTTTAACGAACAGTTGAAAAATATTCAAACTTTTGATTCTAGAATACAAAGATCTGTAAAAAGATTTAGAGCTATACTAGATCCAAATTATTAACTCTTCTCGATGCCCAATAGGCTGCGTGTTTCCTACCCAATTCTTAGGAATGTTTCATAAGCTCATGTTGGTGCAATGGTCAGTAAGCATTTTGCACGGGTAATAAGCATCATTGTCTCTCTGAGTAAGTATTTCACACGGCTTGAATCCCTTACGTTTCGTCAAGTTTATTATTTTAATTTATTAAAATCTTACCTATATATATTAAAGTATTTCCCAAACCATAACTACGTAGTGCTGCATTAGCAATATGGGAAACCACTTTAAAATGTTCTTCCATTTTTATTCAAATTTAAAAGATGTTAAACTAAGTTACAAATTCTAGTTCCAACTATCCTCAATAGATGGCCCCATCAGAGGTCTCTTCAATCAAATTAACGTATCTCTCCTTTCCAATCTCTCAATGTCAAACCTACAATATTCATCTAATTATTTTAACTTGCATGTCTTTACACGGCGATGAGTAAGACACAGTTACAATATCTAAATTTCAGCCTTTTAACTAAAACTTCTTCTCCTATATAAATGGATTTTCACATCGATCGGCGTCCTTAAGGAAGTTATTTTCGGGTAGCTCTCCTATCACTGCTGATGTCTTCGTGATAATCCCGTTTCTTAGTCATTTTTTCAAGTGGCACTGATCGATTACAGTATGGGGCAACCGAGGACTTTCTCATAATTAAGCACCGACAGCTTCCACACTTGGGTTGCCCGTGTGTTTGGTGCTCTTATCCCAGTAATTTTACTTGAAACTTTATTTTAATCATGGAGAAATATTTTTATTTATTGAATAATTCTGATCATAGGGGGAATTAGTAAAATTAATAATTTAATAAGAACCTCATAAATAAGGTCAGTGCAATTGCTGCTGAATTGACTCACAAGTTATAAGATTTCTCTTAAGGCTCCCATCTACCAGCTATTTTGACTTCGTGAACGTAATATTAAACTTACGGAATTTTAATTACCGTTCTCAAATCTTTACTATTTTATCTACTTAAATAATATAAAGTGCATCCAAAAGAACAACAAATAACGAAAGTTTCTGTGGAACTACATTTTTTTCTCAGATTTTTGAAAATATTTTATAAAGATTGGAAAAACCACAAACTATTTATTACAATAGAGGTAAAAATATTTTTAAAAATCGAAATTCCTTCCCTGTTGTACTGAGTTTTGAGTGGAACAGTTTCCATTCGACGTTATCAGCGGTCTCGAGTTGAATGGCGGGTCTCTTTGATTCGCACACCGTAGATGGGACATCACTTGTCGTGATTTATGTGCGGTTGTTTGAGTTAGGCACTCAGAGGCAAGTGTTTTTGTGTTGGGGGCATATGCAACTAAATAGGACAAGGCTGTGCTGCCATCTAGTGTTCAAGTCCTGCGTCATCAATTCAGAGAATCAATTCTATTCTTAGAGAGCCGGCAGTGTCACGAGGCCTGGTCCATTGGATCAGAAAAAAAAATTCTGGTCGCTTTTTGCTGCGCCTTGCTTCGGCGTAAGATATTTTTGACTCCTTGGAGGAGAAAAGCGGTTGACCTTGGAGTGGGGGCGGCGTTTTGAAGTCTTGAGCTCTGGGTCCATAGAAGAAAACTAGCTGGGCATTTTTTGTCGCGTTTTTATCAAAAGGCAAAGAGAGATGTCTCAATCGGGTTAGTTTTTAGGCGTCTTAACTTCGGGCGTTGTTGTTGGAGAGGGCCATCACATACTACCCCACCAGTGTCATTGTGATGAGTATACGAAGGGAAACATTCTTAATGATATTTGTAGAGAAGGTTGTGTTTACAGCCACAACTGGAGTTGAAATACATCCTCGGTGTTAATTTTCAAGAAAGCCACAGCAACATTATTGCTGCCATATCTCAGAAAGAGTTGCGTATTTTAAACTGAGAGCAACACTGTATCGACGTTAGTGCTGACCGTACCTAGCACATTTGAAAAGGGCACATCTCCTTATCATTAACAGGGGTAATTTAGTGACAGAATTAAAAAAAAAAAAAATTCTGGAACAGTTTTATTTTGATCACCCTGTACATGCATTATGAGTCTGCTAATTAAAGAAAAACTCACCACCCTCGTCTTTTTTCACTGAAGCATTCTATGCAACTCAGTAAAATTGCACGTAGCGTTAGATACAAGTTGCATCTAGATAATTTATGATATTTTCCATGAGACATTCTTATTCCTTTAGCTGTATATACACACTTTATACTAGTTTTTAATGTATTTATACTTGTTATATAATATTTTATATGCACCTTATACTTGTTATTATAAATATTTTGTATTAATCCGTATACATCAACTTTTGTAAGCATTAAAATTTGACTGAAATTTTCACAAAAAAATAAATAAAAAAAACCGTTAAAAATCAATCCATGGTACAACAGAAATGGAGTGAAATAAAAATATACATTGCTCAGAATAAAGATAAAATTATAATAAAAAATTATAAAAGTAAAAAAAATATTTTTTTTTTTACTACATATGCTCATACACGTACAAAACATTCTTCTTTCAGTAAAAGTTTTTTTTATTATTAAATTTTGCATTTAATATTTTTTTTCAACTATAAATTTTATTGCATGAAATCCTTTGTTAAGAGTTGTGATATAATTAAGGCAAATACACCAATACGTACTACACAGTAAACAGAATAAAAACAAAGGAATTTAAAATCATGCTTCTTGGGTATTAAAAAGCGAAAAAAAAAAAGTTTCTATAAAACACGCGAAAATATACTTATGCATTTCAAGTAAATATTCTTTTTTTTTTCTTGATATTAATTTACGGATTCAAAAGAGAAAAAATTATCCTCAATATTTGTTCAAAACAGATTTGAAATTATATTATTAAACTAAAGTGAAGCATAAAATAAATCCGCCCGAACAGGGACTCGAACCCTGGACCGTTAGGTTAAAAGCCTAACGCTCTACCGACTGAGCTATCCGGGCTCTGCAGTTTATTATTTGTTATCATACTACTCAAAGAATAAAAGATTACTATTTACCTTTATTTTCACTTCTATAAAAAGGAGTTTACGTGTAAATTGTAAAACACAACATAAATTAACACAACAACATTGTCATTAAAAGTTTCATAGATCACCCATAATTTGCGTAACATCGCTTTGCTTGTTTTTCAATACTTTAAGAAAATTTTTACGAAAAAATAGGGTTAATACGTGTTAAAACTAATTGAATTGGAACAGTATGGCATAATTAAATTTGTTACTTAAAAAAAAAAAATGTCATTTTTCAATGTATTTTGGGTACAAGGTTTAACGTTGAATAAAGATTTACCTTTTAAATTTGCCACGAAAGACCATCCGTGTAGCCGGGGCTGATGCACGTTAAATCTGTCAAAACTCAAAGTCCCTCCATTGGCGTGGTGTGTGGAAGTTAGAAGAGGGAGATACCAGCTCAGGTGTCGTCCTTGTTTAATGCGTTATTAAAAAGAAACAACCAATCTTTTTAATTTACGACTTTTAAACTCCCACTCTCCCTCGCATTTAAATATTGTTTATTTTTAAAAGTGCAAGTTTTGAATTTCATTTGTACTATGAATTAACGAAGAAAGTGGCCGTAAATTCAAAGTTTGGATTATTGTTGAAAATAACTACTATTTATTTACAATGGACTGCATATAGAGATTAATATTTTGCATTAAAATAATTCAAATGAGAATGAATTTAAAATGTAAAAATAAAAAAATAAGATAATAAAAATTTAAATTTGACAGATCAATTAATTTATGAGAAATAAAAACTAAGAAAAATTTAGAAACCAAAAAGAAAATGAAAAACGAAAAATACGCATACGGTACTTAATACAGACTTGCTTTCCCAGTTTTGTTATTGTACGTACAGTTTGTCTATTCATAAGTCAGTTAATAATTTAGAATATTTTTTACGAATATACGTATTAGTATTTTTCAAGCAGGTATTTCTAATATTCACCATATTTCTAAACAACATAAATAATTAAAATAACCGTAAGATTTTTTTCCCCAAAGACCTAAGAAGAGTTAAAAGTTTTTCAGCATCGTAATTAGTATTATTAATATACTATTAAGATTGAGAAAGCTCGAAAAGCTTCTTTTATATAATTATTTTTAACATGCTAACCTAAAAGCAGTTACGCATAATAATTACACAATCTTTATATATAATATAATATAATAATCTTTACATAATTCGTTTTGCAAATACTAATTATATAATTTTTAGTTCTACAAACTCTTAATCTCTGTATAGAATGTAATTAATGAGCGAATTATGTCAGCAGTTCTAAAGAAACTACATATTTTTATATTAAAATATTAATCTAGTTTTATTAACAAAGTTCCAAATCAGGGGTATTCAACTTTTTACTCTTTGAGAAACGCATTGAAACTTCTTGAAGGAACATCTTTTTGAAGAGCAGAAAAAACAGAACATCAAAGCTTTATCCTACTCAAATTTACAAAATTATTATTGCATCCTTTTTTTTTTTAAATCACAAAACGAATAACTTAATAAGATAATGAATGGAAAGCTAGCCAATGGCGTTTTTTGGTTTTCTAAAATGTATTCTATCAATAATAAATAAAAGCAACAATATTTTAAATTATAACAAATTCCTAAAAAGAAAATTTTATTAATGATTTGGTTGTGATTTTTTTTATAGCAAAGTATTTTAACGTCTGGAATATTTGTTAAGATGTGCAATCTAATGACATTTTCAGCATCTAATCTGTTTCTGTATTTTGTTTTTGTCGCAGAGTACAAAGAAAAAGCTTTTTCACATGCATAGATTGAAACAAATGACATTAGATGTTTCACAGCTCATTTGGCAATTTCCGGACATTCTTCTCAAATGCTAATCCAAAAATACATAATATCAACTTGACTAAATTTTAGTTTCAACTGAGTGTCGGTCGATATATCAATTTAAGATAAACCGACAGAACCAAAGAATGGAGACTAATATGTGACCTAAAGTGCCTCCATTAATGTGTTTGAAGCACGTGACTTTTATGAAATTTAAGGTAATATTTTATACAAAAAATACTTATTTATATTTATTTTTGCAAGCACATTGCATTCAAGAATTCGATCTTTTGCATTCAAGAATCAGAAAATTTTGGCGCTTTGATTAAGCAAATAGTGATCAGTTGCGGAACCCAGGTTGAAGACCTCTGTTCTAGAACAAAGTTCTTTTTTTTTTTTTCAGTACATTACAAATAAATTCTACCCAATATTTTTTTCAGTTTCTATCCGTATTATGTATATCAAATATCAGGAAGAAATATTTCCAGACTGCAAAAAGTGTATGAATTGTTAAAAAGTTTTTCTGGAACAATAATTTGAGTTGTTCATTTTTACGTTTTATTTCTGGAATGCACGTCGTGCTATAAATGGTAAAATAAATAAGAACAGAAAAAAAAATCTAAAAAGTTTTGTTATGGAGCAATAAATGTAAGGTTTAAATCGTTGCATTTTTTAAAAAAAAAAAAAAAATCTGCACAAAGGACATACAATTACTATAGAAATTTTAAAAAATTTATGCTCCAATTCTATACATAAGGTGTGGCTATTAACTAACCAGACTGATGCTGCTACAGAAGAAGTATGCATGCGCAAAAAGCCAGAGGCCAAAAGCTATTTAGCGTAAAGCCTTCTCTTTCGAATGTTGTGTCTCTCGCCTTTGTAAACAAATCTGTAAGGTCATTGCCTTCATTCGCATTAGAGTTATTTTTTGTTTCGACTCAAGAATGACAAGTGTAACAACAGAGTAACAAATTGTTGTGAATTTCACATAAAAAGGGGAAAAACCGCTACTGAAACTAATAATTTATTGAAAGAAGTGTATGACAATGAATGTGTGTCGTATGCAAGATTTTTGAGAAGTTCAAGTGTTTTCAAGATGGCTAAGAAGACACTGAAGATAATTCAATGCCGGTCGCTCTTCTGCGTCAAAAACCCATGGCAATATCAAAGCAAATGGTAATCTGGTTCGATCTGACCGTCGTTTAAGTATTCGTGCTGAGACTGTAGGAATTGACAAAGAGTTTGCTCGGCATTTTTGCATAACAATTTTAACATACAAAAGGTGTGTGTTAAAATAGTGCCTAAAATTCTCGTGTTTGAACAACAAGAGAAGTTCTCAAACAATATTTGTACTGACACTCGAATGACACTTGATCATTGAAAATCACCCAAATTGATTGGAAAGGATGATAATGAGTAATGAATCAAGGTTTTTTTACTTATGATCATGAAAAGAAGCGCCAATCCATGTACTAAAAGCGCCAATCTGTACAGAGAGCCAAAAAAGACCGAATGAGAAAATCAAAATTCAAAACAATGATGATTTTTTTTCTCGATATTCTTGGGATTCTGTACCTTCACTGGGTTCCTGAAGGTTAAACTATTAATCGACATTACTACCATCACGTTCTTGCTGAACTCCCTGAAAAAATAAGGGAAAAAAGACCAGAATTGTGAAAGGTAAAATCCTTTCGCATTGTCTCTCCAGAGGTTTCCAGCCAAGTACAGCAACTCAGTGTTAGAGCATCCATCGGATTTCGCTCCATGCGACTTCTATTTGTTTCCTAAAGTGAAATTTGTATTGAAAGGAACAAGATTTGGATCAGTTGAATCTTTAAAAAAAACAGCGGGACCTGTCCTGAAGGAGCTGACAAAAGACTTCCAACATTGTTTCGAACAATGGAAGATTCATAAGGAGTGTTGTAGGGTTTGAAGAGGGGTGTATATTGTAGGTGATAATCAGTAAATATATATGATATCAAAATAAAATGTTTTGCAACGTCGCTCTCGTTCTTTAATAATCACACCTATGCCTATATATATATATATATATATATATACATAGTCAATAATTTAAGTTATAATCCTCCTTCTCAAGTTAAGTCATTTTTTTTCTTAGAAAGAAGGTACACTTTATGTAATTACTATATAGATATTTCTGTTTTATAATCTGATATTAAATTTGTAATATGTATAATTTTATTGTTGTTTTCCTGCTCTTGATTATATCTTCTTTTTCTAATATTTCATGTTTAATAAAAATGCTGCATTTAAGTATTAATATTTAAGAAATGATACAAAAAAACCTCATAAAAATATATACAAAATTTAAATTACTTGGTAAAACTTGGAATCCCTGATCTAGGTTACATGTTGTTTTTAATGCAGGAAACATTGTAGCTGTTACTTATTTTTTATGACGGGCTTCGGTAAAGAAACTCATAAAAGGCTTATAACATAGGAATTTAGTTCCGTTAAATATATGATCTATTCCCCCCCCCCTTTCCTCCTTTAATTTCTTTACAAATCATCCTCTTTTATGGTTCAAAACGGTCCTCTATTTTAGTTTCAGTCGTAACCTTATTGGATAAATTGGAAAACAGGCCACCCACTATGAATGCATAAAAGATGGGGGGGGGGGGGGAAGAAACCTTGTGTAATAATGCAACTGCATTTCGGGCAATCACGAAATTTGCATAAGTGACGATAATAACAACTTCCTTCTAAAGCGGATGGGATGGGATGGGAAATAAATAATTGATTTCTAATGAGGTTATTGGATCCTGGGCAATGCATATACTTAAATCAGTTCCTTTGCAACAAACGTGATTATTGGCCACAGATTCTTGGAAGCTGTAACTCAAAATATATTAAAATTAAGATTGACCTTGAATTAAGATAAAGATATAATCTTTTAAACTTTACCTTAGACAGAAAGATAAAATAAATAAAACTTAAGGATTTTATTTCTTTATATATATATATATATATATATTTATATATATACATAAATCTGAAATATATTTAAAGTACTGTTGAATAATTTACATATATTATTTATTTACAATAATTATTATGACTTGTTGCTGCAAATACATAAGAGGTGGACAATTAATTTGTGATGCATTTCCTTCCATGTTTAAATCTACAGCAATCTGTAAGTCTATTTAAGTAGTCAATAAGTTCAAAACACCAATTGAAGATAGGTGAGAGTAGGGCCAATACATTTTCTTTTAATCGGTAACAAGCAACATATATATATATATATATATATATATATATATATATATCGAATCCCTCTAAGTTAATCCTAGTTTACGTACAAATAATAAAGTCTTAGTGTACCAAATCACTGATTGCGCTTCAAGCATTTCTAAATTACAGCAGATTCAACTCTTATTATTCTGAGCATTTGTCATATCGAATAAATATCGACACAGACGATTAATTAAGTTGATTCAACTCCAATAAACAACATCTATCAACTTTTCGTTATCCTCTAACTCCCTTCTCATCTCTTTCCTTTCATTTCTGTTTCGTTTATATAACACTATCTGTAACTCAATTCATTACACTTCTTATCTTCGTAGAATTTACCTAATCACGTTTTATTTGATTGGAAAGATTTTGTAACTATATGCAATTAAAATTACCAAAAAGTTCCCCAAAGTTAGTGAAGAGAAAATCGCGAATAGCCCAACGTCACAAATTGAAAAAAATACTGTTTTATAAATTTTTTCTGTTCTTAAAAATTATAAAGCTGCCTTTGAAAGGGGTTTTTGATTAGTCAGTTACACATAGTTAATTATGAATATTAAAATGACTGGAAATCAAATAATATATATATATATTACAAATGTGTTTTAAATTTCATTCTTCCGAATAATTTTCTTGCATTTAATGAATTTGTCACTCCATATATAGCTTTTTATTTTCTCAAAATATCTTTAAAATAATTTTTTTCAGTTTCACCCTCAGATTTTATTTTCTCGATTAATGAAATCTCATTATCAAATAATGCCAAATGTTTCATTTGGAAATTTGAATTTATATTTGTCTTAGGTGGGGGAGGGGTGCGAGAGGTCGATATGTAATTGTACGGAATTGTAAAAATTCTGTCCTACTGGAAGGATGCAATTCGTCCTCATAACTACTAAATTTTATAAACTTAAGATGGGGAGTTCCATGACTAACATTTTTTTAAGAAATAATAAATTCAGTTTTATAAAAAAAAAATGCTGAGAACATTTTATGAGCCTTAGATAATCTAGGATTGCTTTTTTAAAAATCAATTCTATTGCATGAATTGCACAACAGTTTATTTCCTTATTCCATTCTCAATTCTTCAACACAACTCTTTGAAAAAGAGTAACCTAAAATTTAACTTTCTCTCTTTGTTGCCATAAATTCAACACTTTCCTGAATTAAAATAACTTTTAGGTTCAAAAGATGGACATTATAATGCATCATAATTATAATAATTACATTTAGTTTACTGGGAGTACATTTACATTGCTAAGATATATTTAATTTAATATTTTATTGCCTGCTTTTATTTTGATATCCGAACATAATATCATTGTCTACTTCAATAATTTATCGTTTGCTCTTACTTTATTTAATGTTCAGCTCAATAATTAATTTTTATGGCAACATCGTTTGATTTTGCTTTGTTGATAACATTAGCAATGTTTTTGTATTTTAGAATGTTTTGCTTGTGAAAATAAAAAAAAAAATGCGTTAGGAATTTGTAGAAGGTATTTACTTTTCTTGATGCTAAGTGCTTCTTTGGTGGCTGGTGCTTGGAATTGCGCTTGCTTTAGATTAATTGATATTCATTTAGAATAATTTTACTTTTTTTGAGAACTTAACAACTATTACTTTTAACAGAGATTTCGGTGAAATTCCGAACTGCTCTAACGATAACTTTTCGCATACAAAAATAAATTATTAAAAAACCTCGAGCAAATCGAAAATATTCGAAGAATAAAAATTTATGAAAGAACAAAAATATACGAATGTCTGAAATTCTATGAAACGACATATCTTTCGCATCACGAAAAACAGACCTCTACAGAAATCAATTTTCGAATTTCGGTCCAATCTTCCACAAAAATTATCGTCTGAGTAGTCGAGTCAGCAACGGCAGTGATCATTTCATTCTCGCTCGGAACTTAACGAGCAATTTCCCTTCGAGAAAGGAGCAATTGGTCATTTTGGCCCGCTTTTGATCCGTGCCGCTAATGGTCCTCAGACGCGAGCCATCTTAATTGCATAGATTCCCCCAATTTAGTCCATTGCTTATTACCTCCGCCATGTTTTTTCATCTCTCCGTTTCCGTGGTATATGTACCCTTCCATCGGATGGTATGTCGGTTAATTTGCTTGTTTTTATGAGCGGTCACGAAGGATGTGGTAATATCCAAACACGTGTGTCTCAAGAACGCTATTCGTTGGCACAAAATAAGACATTTAAGGTTCATCAGCCGGTAGAGCATTTATTCATTAAAATCACATTTGGAAACACAGGATGGTTATTAGGAAATGGAAAACTATTAATGAAGCGGCGGCTTCTGGTTGTTAAGTGCTAGTATTCTTTTTAACGGGGAGTCGCGTTATAAGACGTCAGCTAGTTTTTGCTTAAATTAATTAGCATTTGAATTCGTAACTGATGTCTTAATCTTCTAATTCTTTAGGGTGGGAAAAAGTTACCTTTTTGCATGTATGGATCTATGAGATCCAATGCTGTTTATTTTTATTCTAGGTCATAAAAAATATTTTATATAGATTTGTTTAATTTATTTTTTCATTTGTATTAAGTGAGACAGCATATTTTTTTTATATATCTTTTGTGTCTCCCTTCTTCTTTATTGTTTTTTTTTCTCACAGTCGATTTTTTTTATATATATACTGTGCAAAGTATTTAAAAGCATAGGAAAATTTAGATTATTTTTTAATCACAAATTTATTGCGCCTTATATCCATTATACTGAATGCATTTTTCAATGACAAACAAAATTTACAGAACATACTTACGTGATCTTGACATGGAAAAGCTGAAGAAAATCCAGTTTGCCTTTTTCGATCTCTCTTTGGATCGCATTCTTTGCTTCTACCTCTTTAAAGAAATCTGATATTTTTCTGGTTCTCCTCCTGCTACAATTGCCAATTTCTTCATTATTGTTATTGGGAAAATTTTTCATCCTAATATTTTTGGGAAATTTGGTTAGCTGCTTTCTAAGTTCCCTTAGAAAAAGTTGTCTTTTATAACGTTTGTTTTGATTTTTAGGAGGATTTATATAGGAGGGCCATTTTTTGTTCAACCTCCGATGGACCGTAATAAAAGACAAAGGTCCAGAATAAGATGAATTTTTTACCAAAAGTTATGTACAAATATGATTACTTTTCAATATAATCACCGTGAAGATTTATTCATTTGTCTTATCTCCCATCATTGGCGGTAACGTTTCTCAAAACTTTTTGTTCTCTCTTCGATGAACGGTGCCTCTAGAGATGGGATATGAACTTGTCCTTTCTTTCGAAGTTTCAATCCTTTTTATTTGTTTTAAAAGGCTCCTTGCAATCGCTGTGAATTCTGACAATAACAGCTGCATTGTTAGTATAATACCCTATTCCATAAATTCCCATCTTTTTTTTAAACAAAGACATTTTTTTTGTTCCCGAAAACCCGTAAGTCACAACCTTCCTGCAGTTCAAGGTTTGCTTGAACAGACTTGCAGTCTTGTCCCCTTTCATCGTGAACGTCAGTTCATCCGTCTTTAAATTATCTACACTATTTGCGCACAACATCATCACTCAAAGTTTTCATGTATACTCGGCTTATTTCGACTACATCATTCTCTTCTTCTTGAAGAAAGCGAAAAACACTACGTCACTTGGACTTAGCGGGAGGACCAATTGTCCCATCTCTGGTTGCGTGCCGACACCTCAGCTTAAAATAGTGAGATGGCGTCGGTAATAGCATAGGTTATAGCCTCAGGCACAGTCCCCTTTTTGCATGCATACGCAGCAGCTAATTTAGTTAGCATTTCTGTTTTAGTTTCAATATAATGTGAAATTATACCTGGTTTCTGTTCTTTCTCATCTGAAACTTTGGCTTCATGTTGTATGGTTGGAAAGGAGAATTGGCGATTTTTTCCCCCCGTCTTATATGCAACTTCAGACAGACCCGTTTGAAAATCAAATGATGAGGGAAATATTTTTTATCTATCGAGCATTGTTCGAAATATAGCCCCCCGAAGTCTCTAAATTTATTTTTATATGTACTTTTATGGACATTAGTGATATAGGTTGTTTAGATTCAGCTAGATAAAATGTCTTTTTCCTTCTTGTTAAAAATACTATTATTCTACAAATTTAAAAAAAGTTAAAAGTTTAACACGTTTATCTATCTGTTGAATACATAAAAAAATAAGATGTAACTAACAAGACCCATCGATGCTGTCGAGAAATAAATTATAGAAATGGGTTGAGAATAGATCCATTCAATGAAGGGGAAGGTTACATTAATTAATTATCATAGGAAATTGCAAATCGGTGTCTTCACCTTATGTTAAAGAACAAGCCTCAAATTCAAAAGTCCGTTTCGAATTTTTTAAAAAAAGTATCTAGCTTTAAAATAATATTCTGACTTCATTATCAAAGGGAAAAGAGCATTTTTCACTTTTACATTTAAAATGAAAATTTAGTATTATAAATTTTAAGGACATTGCATCATAAGAGCTTGCATCAATTTTAAGAATGCGATTTTATAAAAGTATTGCGACAGAATTCAACCTGACAACATGTGCGGATTTGTTTCCTACTCTTTGACATTAAAAACAACCTTTATATTCGAAATGTATATAATGACGTTAATTAAGTTTTAAAGACGTATAAAAGATGTACGAAGTGCCCTGGATTAGAAAACGTTCATATTTTTACAGCGCTTCACATACTACGGCTCCCAACTACCGGCCATATTGAATTTGTTAATGTAATTTTAATCCTATAGAATTTCTACTCATGTCCTCAAGTCATTAATATTTTATCTATTTGAAAGCAAAAATGAGCATCCAAAAGAATAAAAAATAATGAAGATTTCTATGGAATTACATTTCAACGCAATTTTTAAAAATATTTTAGAATTTAAAAAAAAAAAAAAAAAAAAAACCCTGGAAAATCCTTAAACGAATCATTAAAATAAGGTTAAAAATATTTTTAAATATCGGAGTGAAAACGTAATTCCGCCGAAACCTTTATTATTTTTTTACTCTTTTGAATGAACTTCTTCGCATTCAAATAGATAAAATAGTAAAGATCTGAGGATGGCAATAGAAGTTCCATAGGAATGACATTAAGGTCACGAAATCTACACTTTATAACAAAAAAAAAAAAAAAAATACGCACCAAGAAGGAGCTGTTCAATTGAGAAAAAAATTGGAGTATAGGAAAATTATGTGTAGAATAGAAAAGAATTTAATGAAATAAAATTTCAGAAAAATTAAATGTTTATTTCAGAGTTATATAGTTATAAAGTAACGAGCTCAATAAGGTGTTGACCCACCTCTAGCCTGGATGCAAGCTGCCATACGACGTGGGATAGAGTGATAAAGCTCCCTGATGGTCACCTGAGGTATTTCTTGCCAAATTTGTTCCAATTGTCGGGCTATGTCATCAACATTCCCTTGTACATGCAGTTGCCTTTCCATCATATCCCAGACATGCTCGATTGGAGAGAGACCTGGCTGCCAAGGAAGTGTTTGACAAGCTGTCAGACAGCTCATAACTTGCCGTATGAGGTCAGGCATTATCTAGCTGAAAAATAAGTTTAGTTTTTATTAACGTCGCACTAGAAGAAACACGAGGGCTATTGGCGACGGATCTCGTAATTTTGAACCACGGTCAAGTGACGAGGACGACACCTGAGCTGGCATCCCCCTCTCCTAACTTCCACACCACGAAAACGGGAGGATTTTGGACCCCGACAGATTTAACGTGCATCAGCCCCGGCTACACGGCGGGTCTTTGGCTGCCAAGGATCGAACCCGCGACTGAACGAAATCTTCCTAAGGCCGCTAGTCCACGACCTTGACCACTAGGCTACCGCGGCCCCTAGCTGAAAAATAAAGTCGGGGTACTGCAAAAGGAACGTTAGCAAAACAGGTCTCAGAATGTCGTCGACGTACCGCTGTGATGTAAGTGTGCCTCTAATGAAGACCAAAGGGATCCGACTATCAAGGAAATGGCACCCCAGATCATAACTCCTTGTTGAGGGCCTGTGTGGCCTGCTATAGTAAAAGCAGGATCGACACGCTGCCCTGGGCTTCTCCAGACACGTCTTCCATTATCGCCAGGACACAGTTGAAAGCGGGATTCGTCGCTAAACACTATACGTCCCCAATCAATATCATTCCAACCTGATCGAGCCAAGCACCACTGTAATCTGCTTGACAGTGTGCAGGCATGAGTGGCAGGTGGGGTAGCGGTCGGTATGAGCGAAGATTTTGCTCTATCAGCTGTCTATGAAGGGTCACGGTGGACACTCGTGTGCGGGCCGCATGTCTAATGGTTGATAACGATGAATCAGATGCTGTGACAGCTGATCTGATAATCATTCTGTCCTCCCGATCTGCTGTGGCCCCAGGTCAACCGCTATCAACATGATGCTGGAATCTGACATTCTTGCCAGCGTCTTCTAATCGCCGCATCGCTTCGACCCATATGACGAGTGATTCTCCTATTTGCCCAACCTGCCTCTTTCAATCCAATCAACGACCTCTTTCAAACTCTGATAGTTGCTCGTAATGAACTCGAATCCTGCAGCGAAGCATTTTTTCAGTCGTTGAAAGGTATCCTAAATCGCAATGCAACAGAAAATGTGACCATCAGATTGAAAATTGCTTCTTATATACGCCTGCTGAGTATGCAGCTGCAATCCGATGTAGCTATTCATTCATTGGACACCAAATTTTAATCATTTGCATGTTAGGTCCAAGTGGCTTTGCATACCTGAAACCTGACGACACCTGATATGGCACCTCCCTCTCCTCGCTTCCATACCACGCTATTGGGAGGATTTTGAGCCTTGACAGATTTAACGTGCATCAACCCCGGCTACACGACGGTTCTTTATGGGCATCAGGGCTTGATTGCTTACAACTAGACGAAAACTGCCCTCTGCGAGTCAGCGACCATTCCCTAGGCTACCGCAGCCACTTCTTGGAGTGGAGTGGGATCAAGTAATTAGCTAATTAAGCTTTAAATAAAGGATAAATCAATATTTTATGTTACTGACACATCATCTCAGTTTGTTAGAGGCTATCCAATGCCGTACGCAATGGGAACGGATCAGAAATTGTGAACACATCCCAAAATTTTTTACACATTTTATATTTTCCGAAAAAGATCAATAATGAAGGAAAAGGCCGATAATCCCGTCCGTTTTAAGAATAAATGACGCTTCTGTGAAATCCTTTTGTCACAGCACAAAATGTCCCCGTATGAAGAGATGTTCTGCCAATATTAGAAATTTCTTTTCACTTTACGTTTTAGAAAAAATGCTAAAAAAAAATATGGGACCTGCATACTACAAAACAGAATACAGTAGAACATTTACAAAGGTAAGGAATCTTGGTGAAAAAAAAGTTTGCTGATAAGCAAGATATGTGACGATAGGTCATCACCCTTGAAAATGGGAAAGCATTGAAGTTGCAATACTAAAGATTGTGGCAAGGCATTTCATTGCTCGAGTTCCTGATACAACAGGGACTAGCCATTTCCAACGAATAAAAGAATATATAAAAGAAGGGCCCACCAGTTTTTTCGGCATCATGGAAAGCATTAAAAAGCCGAAGAAGGAAGAGTTGCAAAATTCGAATCTTCAAAGTTTGTTATCTAACTTTTTGCTGATTAGAAGAATTATGTGAAAAAAATGTTAAAAGTCAGTAAAGTTCAACCAAATGATGTAATATAAAATATTGAGAACCACGCATCATCATTTATCAGTGATGGCGGTTGGGGGAAGGGAACAATCATCCCCTCATTTTTTTTGGGGGGGGGGAATTAACTCTTATTCTCTTTTAACCACCTTAAACTAGGAATTATAGACAAAACATGGGGACAAACCCTGTTATCTCATCATCTCATTATCTTTCTTTTCGTTTCTTTATTTAAAAAAATACTGAGTGAAAATGTGTAATGCCTTGCATCACAGCACTATTGCTAAGCTAGTGCTTCGAAGCTAACCGTTTCATACAGCACTACAAATAATAAGATTCGCGAAGCAAGTGTCGTATGTGCTGTGAGCAAGGGTAGAATGGGTGGATAAATGCGTTGCAGTCAACGCCAGATGAAAATAAAGGTAGTTAACGTGGTTTAAACAAAAGGACTAAACATATGACTATGAAAAACTAATTTTACATTGCAGATCTTTCCTTTTATCGTATAATCGGTTCATTCTTTCCCATCGGTCACGATTTTTGTGACTTCCGATAATGAGTATAGCATAGAATTACTTTAATCAGGTTGCGTGATGTAGAAAAAGAAATTGAGATTACTCCTTGACAGGTTCTGGATCATTATGGAATTTTATTTACTCGAGATCATATACACGGCAACATGTTGGAAAGCTACAACAAGCAAAGTGGTTCAATCACCACGTTTTTTCCATATATCACAGTTCGTTTTACAGTTCACACATGATCGCAATTTAACCAAAAATATTAATATACAAAAATACAGAAATAAAATTAACAACTGAAGTTTAGGAATTAACAATGATTATTTACATCACTGTTGTGTATCCATTGTATTTATTATTATACAATAACTAATTAATATTAACTTCAAAATATTTTCGCGATCACTTTCTTAACTGCCTACAACTAAGTAAGGCGAGACTCGTGCAGCCATCTAGAGAAGGAAAACTCAACTAATGCTGTCCTCACAGGTTGTATTGCTTTGAACACTTAATTAAACGTTATTTAGCACAAGTATCTATAAGAGTATTTTCCGTTTTTCTTGCCTATTTTGGGAATTGGTATGAAACACAAAGCCTCTTGAATAAACTCACTCGTTTGATTTTCGCTAATTACCATTTTTTGTGCTTATTTTAAGCCAGCCATACTTTTTTTAAATGAAATTATCTCTGATCATTGATTAGTTCAATACATGCATAATAACCAAGATATAACATATGTATAATTTTTATACATCACTATTTAAATGTAATACATGTGTAATAATGTTCCTTTGAAGAAAGTTATACTGTATGATATTAATCAAAATTTCAACAACAAACAAGTACAGTTACGCACTAGCTTTAAAACTGAACTACAGTAAAGTTTGTATAAACTATTAACGTTTACATTTCTGTCGAAATTCATGCAAGAATCGTCAAAAACTTACCATTTTGTAGCTAAATTTTAAAAATTTGTGTATATATGTTTACTTTCTTCTACTCCCCCCAATTTTTGGCTTCCTTTCCCACTGCGACTTCTAACTCTCAATTGCTCCACTACTTGAAATATAGTGATTTCTTGTGGTGGCGGATTCAAAATGAAATTAAGGATTTTTTTCATGCCAAAGTGATTGAACGGTGCGACTTCTCGCCCGAAATCGAGCCAACTTTCATAATTCGACGATATCTCACAAGTACCGAAAAAGTCCCAAGAATGCTAGATGTTATAGATTATCTCTCAAGTCAACAATTTGTAAATGTGTCCCTAATATAATTTTCTGTAAGAAAAATAAGTTCAAAATTCTTTACACAAAATTGTAAGTACTTTTTTCTGCATGGATATATAGAAATACAATAAAGAGAGTAATTATATATTTTAAGCATTTTTTTTATCAACTCTGCTGTCTTATAAATAACAGGTCAATTGAAAAGTCCACGGCCTACCATAGTAAAACACATTTTTTTGGCAAAATTAGTTTCTTTTTATTCAACATAATTCCCTTCGAGGGTGAAACACTGATTATAGCGACCCTCCAACTTTTCGATACCATTTTTGTAGTGTGATTTGTCCTTTGCTTCAAAATAGGCCTCAGTTTCGGCGATCACCTCTTCATTCGACGAAAATTTCTTCCCAGCGAGCATTCTTTTAAGATCTGAGAACAGGAAATAGTCGCTGGGGGCCGGAGAATACGGTGGATGGGGAAGCAATTCGAAGCCCAATTCATAGATTTTTGCCATCGTTTTCACTGACTTGTGACACGGTGCATTGTCTTGGTGAAGCAGCACTTTCTTTTTCTTCAAATGCGACCGTTTTTCGGCGATTTCGTCCTTCAAACGGTCCAATAACGCTATGTAATAGTCGCTGTTGATGGTCCTTCCTTTTTCAAGGTAGTCAATGAAAATTATTCCATGCGCATCCCAAAATACAGACGCCATAACCTTGCCAGCCGACAGTTGCGTTTTCCCACGCTTTGGAGCGGGTTCATCGTGTGCTGTCCACTCGGATGACTGTCGATTGGACTTCGGAGTGAAATGATGGAGCCATGTTTCATCCATTGTCACATATCGACGCAAACACTCGGGTTTATTACGCTTGATCATCTTCAAACACTGCTCCGAATCATCAACGCGTTGTTGTTTTTGGTCAAAAGTGAGCTCGCGCGGCACCCACTTTGCACAGAGCTTTCTCATACCCAAATATTCGTGAATGATATGATGTACACGTTCAGTTGATATCTTTAGAGTGTCTGCTATTTCATTCAATTTCAATTGACGGTCATTCAAAATCATTTTGTGGATTTTTTTAATGTTTTCATCGGTAACAACCTCTTTTGGGTGTCCACCGTCTTCGGTGCTCATTTCACCACGTCTAAACTTAGCATACCAATCCTTGATGGTTGATTTTCCTGGGGCAGTGTCCGGAAACTCGGCATCAAGCCAAGTTTTTGCTTCAACCTATTTTTTTCCCTTCAAAATGTAATATTTTATCAACACGAGAAATTCCTTTTTATCCATTTTTTTCACAATAACAAAAGTTGCTTCACTCAAAATGCTATAATTCACAAACTAATGATCCGACAGCTGTCAAATTTATACAAGCATCTTTTGAGGGTTAGGGCTAACTACAAAACATATGAATTTAATTCTAGTAGCGCCATCTATGTGTCAGGCCGGGGACCTTTCATTTGACCTGTCATGATATACAATTGTATTATATACGATATGTGCAGTGTTCTGAAAAACAATGATTAGAAACTTTATTTTTATGGAACTTTTTAATATTATGCGTATCATAAAAGGAGCTGACGTCTGTTAAATGGTGTAACAAACAACAGAATATATTAGAAAATCCAACGATTGATTAGAACAATTACCTGAGAGAAGTATGTTCTCTACATCTATGAAACAATTTAAAAAAACGTATAAGTGGACACGATAAAATTATTGGGATCGGTGAAAGTTTATTCTCCCAGCGTAAGAACAATAGTGGAATTCGTGACCTAATTTGGCGATACTATGGCTCGTTGGCAATTTATTATCGAGAGCCAAAATTGTAATTTGGCGACAGCGCTACTACAGAGAAGAACCCCTTTTTTGATACTATTACAAAATGTAAAAACAAAAAGGGTGAAATCGAGAGTATAAGCATTTTTCAACCTCTGTCAGTCAATGTTTCGCATTGAGAGATATAAATTATAACAATACACTTTTTCTATGTTTTGTTATAAATTGAATTCACACATAGTGTCTGAAAAACACTTAATCCTATGAGCCCGGATAGCTCAGTCGGTAGAGCGTTAGGCTTTTAACCTAACGGTCCAGGGTTCGAGTCCCTGTTCGGGCGTGTATGTTTTTGCTTCTTGTCACTCAAATAATCTCAATGAAAGCAAGAACTACTGAGAATACAATATATGTGTGTGAATGCAATTAAAATAAATTTTAATTTTTTAAATTTTGATTATTTAAATCTGATTGTTACAGAGTAAGAAAAAAAAGTAAACCGTGCTGTAGGATATATATTATCAGTAATCTATAAGTAAAAAAATGCATTTTTTTATATTTATTCTGTTTATTTATTAGCTGGTATTATTAATTATGCAATTTATGTATCATTTCGTGTGTATATCAACATAGCTATAACAAATTACAAACAAAAAAAAAAGGGAAAGGGAAAAAAGGTTATCCATAATCAAACAAGAAAGCGTATTTCGCTCACAGCGCATCAAAGGAAATTTATCAGCTGTTTTATCAGATTTATTTGCTGCATATTGAATTAAATCGAGGTAGCGTGGCCGAGTGGTCTAAGGCGCTGGTTTTAGGCACCAGTCTTTCGAGGCGTGGGTTCGAATCCCACCGCTGCCAAGGTGTTTTTTTTTATTAAAATAAAAGTTACGCAGAAAGAGGCTAAAGATTAAAATTGTCTTTCAACATTTCGTTCATTCAAAAATCCATTTCTTCGCTATAAAATTTTAGAAATAACATATTGAATATTTTGTATGTAATGATTATAGATAGATAGATAGAGAGAGAGAGAGAGATACACTCTTGTTTGGCTATTCAAAGTTAAATAACGATATCTAATGCGATAATAACCAGGAACAACTAAATAAAAGTATCAAGCAATTTTCAAAAAAAAAAGTGTTTTCTTTATAGCAGGAAGAGAAAGAAAAATGAAATTGATTTTACTCACGATAAATATTCGTGGTAAATATTTAAAAAAAATATCTAGGAAGCTACTACTAAAACTACTAAAATTAGGTGTAAACGAGCGCCAGCTAGTTAACACGCTTCTGCTCGATATAAAAGAAATTAGTTTAACTTAACAATTAGAAAATTCAACTTAAAGGTGGGGTGATGAGGTAAGAAAAAAAAGGAGAAAAGAAAGTGAAAATTAGTTAAGGGTGTGATCAGCAGGAGTGAATACAGCAAGCTGCATTTAGTCCTGTAATTCTCCCTCAGGCAGAGAAGGAGCACAAGTGCGATTTTTTTTTTTTTTTTTTTTTTCGTATAGAGGATTTGATGTCAGAAGAATGGTTTGATATGACAAAGGATGTGAACTATGGGGGCCTTAGAGGCTGTCTCCATTTTGTTGTCTTGTAGACAAAGTTTTATTCGTTGTTGATTTTAGTAAAGATGGTTTGGGCTCTGATTAAGGGGTTGGCGTGATTTTCAATTGAGTGAAAAATATTTCTAGAAAGCTTAGTAAGGAAGTTTTCTATTGGCTCGATTTGCAAGTCATTATGGATAACAAAGTTCCTAACGTACCATGGAGCGTTCGCAATAATACGTAAGATCTTGTTTTAGATGGTTTGAATATTTTTTAGGTGGGTTGGGGCTGCCGCTCCCCAAATAGAGGAGGCGTAGGTAAATAACTGGGAGAAAAATCTGCTTATATAGAAGAACTTTGAGAACTTTTTAAGTGAAAGGGGGGAATATCTGCCAATCAATGAGATGCAGAGATGAATTTTATTCCGAAATTTATCCTTGAGAAATTTAATGTGTTTTGCATATGTTAATTTTTGGTCGAGATGCAGGCCCAGATATTTAACCACCAATACCCAGTTGATATCTTCGTCGAATAAGTTTAAGTTGCTTAGGGGATTTTGTCTTCCTTTTTGGGAAAGGATGGCTTGAGATTTTTCCACATTAATTGCAATTCTCCAAAGGGTTAGTCGGTTCTCTAAGAAGTCTAGATAGTTTTGCATGGTTTTTAGTGTGTATCCGATACTGCATCCCTGGGCCAACACCGCCGAGTCACCCACAAAGAGGCAAGTGCTAACACTGGCGTGGGGTGGAAAGTCATGAGTATACAAATTGTACAAAGAGGGCGAGAGGACCCCGCCTTGAAAAGATATCTCCCTAGGAAGCAAAATTATTTTAGGAAACTTTGGTAAAACATATACGCAGTAGAGCCCTTTAAGTCGGACCCCTTTAACTCGGATCTCAGTTTAACCCAGATCGGTATGTACAAAGACTTTTTAATATGCGCTAATATGTTGTTATTTTGAGAAAAGGGCGTCAACAAAAATGCGTGAGCATAAAATAAAGGATATAAGGTGTAGGATTAAAAAAAATTGAAATTGTAATACATTATAATTATAATAATTACGTTATTTCCTAAAGGCACATTTACATTGCTGTGATATATTTTTTCCTTTTTATGTATGCATGAGAGAATTGTTTTTATTTGCGCACGTGTTGCACATCAATATAAATATTAGATCACTGCTTTATAAGAAGTTAAATGTAACAGAAATTCACTTTATTTTGAATAATTTTTTCAAATTAAGACACAGTGTTATCTTAATTAAATATTAATTTGTATGAAACTGCAATTGAATTGACACATTGTATACGTTATTACAATTTTATATTTTAAAATTTTTATCTAATTTGGGAGGAATAGTCTTAATATTACGTATATAAAATCTAATTCAGATAATTACGATGATTTTATAAGAGGCAAGTGTCTCTAGTTCTCCGAAAGACTTTACTTTCAGTATATTTTTCTCTGTTTTTATTTTGGTCGTTCTATACAACATGGTCAAACGATAAATTATTACACTGAATGTATTTAAGCTAAATGTAATTAAAACTAAAGCAAAAGATAAATTATTAAATTGAATATTATATTAGCTACATGTAATTAAAATTAAAGTAAATGATAAATTATTAAATTGAATATATTTAAGATAAAGGTAATTAAAATTGAAGCAAACGATAAAAAGATGAAACGTGATCCAACTAAAACAATAACCCCTAAAGTGGATAAAAAAATGGCAGCCTCACAGGTGTCTTACAATTCTGGATAATGTTATTTATTTTCAATCATATCTTGATTCCAGTTTACATATCATTTAAGGTAATACATAATAAAATACTGTGTTTTTATATTTGTTTCACTTCAATCCAATAAAAAAAATTAGGAAAAATTTATTGCGAATTTTTTTTTGAAAATTGAGTTCATTGGTGGATGATAGCGGGTATCAGACATATATTGCATATATTTTATTTTAATCCAATAAAAAATTCAGGAGAAATTTATTATAACGTATTTTTTAAAAATTAAGTTCGTTACTGGCGAAAGCAGACATCAAAACCATACGCAAAAGCGAGATAAATTTTAGAAAAGTGGTCAGGTACGATATGTTTTTGGGTTAACTAAAACAATAGCCCCTTAGATGACTAATAATTTATTTTTGACTTTATTCCCCCCCCCCCAGTTAGTAAACTTTGAAACGTTTAAATTAATTTAAAAGTAAACACCAAAATAATGCCTAGCAATTTTTATTTTAGTTTTTAATTCCTTTCGCATGACTCATCGCCCACAAGGGCTGACCTTCTTTGGATAGGTGTGGGAATAATAACCATGAGGTACCTCAGCGATCTTTTTCCTTCCCAAGGGGTTTTCTGTTTGTAGTAAACATGGGTGACACGCCCCTG
This sequence comes from Nephila pilipes, assembly GCA_019974015.1. Classification (NCBI taxonomy): domain Eukaryota; kingdom Metazoa; phylum Arthropoda; class Arachnida; order Araneae; family Nephilidae; genus Nephila; species Nephila pilipes. The sequence continues at coordinate 59,392 of BMAW01119056.1, forward strand.
GGGTTACCCTAGAGATCTTTCTCTATTTTGGACCTTTCTTCTTTTCAAATAATTTTCACCCCCCCCCCCCCACCATTCTGTTAAATGTCTATATCACAGTAACACCTTGTTTGACGCTACGTAATTGTACACTTTGCTACTGCGTCATTAAACTCCAACATATCACTCCATCATATCCCAAGATTTGTTTTATTTCATTTCTTTTGCATTCTTATTAAGAAATTTATTTCAGTTTATTACTTTTAATGCAACTGCGAAGTTATCAAAAAAGGGAACTCACAGAACGGGATATCGAGGAACTGATAATCTAAAATATGTTTGGCATATAATGTAATAAAGACAGACAACGCACGAAAAAAAAAATTATATGGCTCATAAATGCCCTTTTTATGAATTTGCTTATAGAAATAATGTTCCTATGTCTATTCATGTTGCTTTTAGGTAATGGATTTTGATCTGAGGGCATGTTTAAATGTTTGCCTTTTTATAATTCAAAATATGCGGCAGTAAAATACACACAGATAAAAATTTAAAAAAAAATACTTAAAACTTATGTGACTGCTTAATAAAAGCAATTAAATTACTCAAAATTAGTTTAATGAATAGTTAATTAAATATAAGAAATTAATTTAATAATCATTACAATTATTACTATAAATAAGTAAAGATTATATGTCTTCTCATAAAATGTTTTAATTACACAGTTAATTTAAATGCTTAATTAATTAATTTAATTATTGTTTTAATTATTACTTCTTAAACTGTGGATGGTGACTACAAATAAAGTTGTGAAAATTTAATTTACGTACGAGGCATGAATATTACATATCGAGACTGACGCTACACAGAAATACGCATGCGCCAAACACCAGCGACCGATAGCTGTTTAGCGTGAAGCCTTCTAATTCGAAAGTAACGCTTCTCACTTCAGTAAACAAATCCGTGTAGCCATAACTTTCGTTCGCATTAGACTTATGTTTTTGTTTCGCCGGTAAAATGATAAGTAAACAACGAATTGTTGCGAAATTTTGCCTGAAACTTAGAAAGACCACTACTGTAATTTATAAATTATTGAAAGAAGTATATGGCAATGAATGTTTATCGCATGTATGTTTTTTTAGTGGTTTAAGCGTTTTCAAAATGGCCGATAAGACGTTGAAGATGATTCACGCCCATTTCGCCTTCTACGTCAAAAACGGGTGGCAATTAGACTAGGAAAAAAAATCGGTAATTTGGTTTGATGCTGCCGTCAGTTAAGTGTTCGTGCGATTGCTGAGATTATAGGAATACAAAGAATCCGTACGGCAAATTTTACATAATAATTTTAACATACAAAATTGTGCGCCAAAATGGTGCCTAAAATTCTCATGTTTGAATAACAAGAAGCTTGTAAAAATATTTGTACTGACACTTTGAATGCCATTGAAAATGACTCAAATTTATTAGGAAGCATGATAACGTGGGACGAATCAAGGTTTTTTACTTACGATCCTGAAAAGAAGTGCAAATCCATGCATTAGAAGAGCCCATCTTCACCGAGAACCAAAAAGGCTCAAATGAGCAAATGAAAATTCAAAGCAATGATGATTCTTTTTGCCAATATTCTTGGGATTCTGTACCTTTACTGGATTCCTGAAGGTCAAACTATTAATCGACATTACTACCTATCTTCAAGTTCTTGCTAAACTCCGTGAAAGAATTAAAAAAAAAAAAAAATAAAGACCCGAATTGTGTGGAAAGACAAGTTATGGGTCCTCCCCCAAGAAAATGAGTTGGCCCATTCCTCATTGCCTGTCAAGAGGTTTCTAGCCAAGAACAGTTTTCCAGTGTTAGACTATTCGCCTCATTCGCCGGATCTTGAGCCATGCGACATCTATTTATTTCCTAAGGAGAAATCTGAATTTAAAAGAGACTTAAGTCAGTTGAAGCTGAAAGAAAAAACATTTCGCGTCCTGAAGGAGCTGACAGAAGACTTCCAGCACTCTTTCGAACAAATGAAAATTCGTATGGAGCTTTGTAGGGATAGTGGAGGGGTGTATATTGAAGGTGATAATAAGTAAATGTGAATGAAATAAATATAAAATGTTTTACTGCATCAGTCTCGTTATTAAGTAACAACACCCCGTGTTCTGATCAATTCAATGAAATTTACGAAGGATTTATAAAGAATTTTTTCTTTATTTTGATTTTTATTATTGTGCATGAGGAAAGCAAATAATAGGACAAAATATGAATACGAATGCATAATATATTTTATGTGCACATTTATCAATTCGATGTTTTTACTAAAATCAAAAATAATTAAGTAAATTTAATCTTAGTAATTAAGCAAAATTAAATTTAGTATTTAGTTTTTGCGGATACTCTAGAAACTAAATAAAACATATTTAAGTATTATTTTATGTGTTTTAGGCAAGAGATATCTTATGCATTGCATTTGAAGTGGATTTTTTTTAAATTAATTTTTTCTATAAAATTATTAAATTCTTTTGCCTATATAATTCGGAGAACATTTATGTAATATATACACGATTTCAAATTCTTTTTTTTACCAGCATTTACTTCAATTAATTTATTTTGAATATGTAAATATGTAAGAAATACTCGTACAGAGAAATTTATTGAAAATACTTTATTTTCACTATCTGCTCATAAAATTAGAGAATAATGTTTCTCGTTTGGTATTAGTTTATTTAAAAAAGTTATTTTATTTTTCTTCTAAAATTCAACCGATTTGATTTGTCTAAAGTGTGTGAAGTAATCATTTATAATAATTATATAACATTAAATTCCTTCGAATATGCTTGAGATTTTGTTCGAGGAATCTAACGGATAAAGGGTTTAACCCTTTCGCTACCGGAGGGAGAAAAAGGAAGTGCTTCTCTGGGACCGCGGCTTCTTACAGCGGTGTTACGCTGTACCCAGACGATTTTAGATATTAAGCTTTATTCGTGAAAAAAATTCCTCTAAAATCGGCTATTTATTAAAATATTTTGGTATTTACATATATTATTAAAAATGCATAAAACTTAATAAATACAAAAGAAAAAAGATTTAATCGAAAATTGAATGTTTTATACATAAAATTACTTAAAAAATCATACTTTTAAGAAAATACAAAATATATTTACGTATGTTACATAAATTTCATGGTGTAATGATGTACCATTATATGGAATACATAGATATAAAAGATTATTTTGCTGTATGGTATATTTACAAAAAAAAAAAAAAAAAAACAATGCCTAGTACAACGTCACATGTCTTGCACACATATTTTGACGCTTCACGCAAGATTTTGAACAAAGGGCACATCATCATAGTCCTTTTGTTTCTTACTTTAATGTCTATGTACAGATTTGAATTATTTTCGCTAAAATTACTGTCAGATTCATTCATTATTTCGAAAATCTTAGTATCAGATAAATACTTTCTTTTCGTCATGACTGTCGCTACAAATATAAAAACGACCCAATGAAACGAACAGCTGAAAACATCTGCTACCAAAAGCCCTAACCCCAATAAAGGGTCATAAATTCTCCTTCGAACTTCTAAGAAGCAAGCATAAAAAAAGTAAACCGAAAGCAAGTACACCCTATAAACCATGTCATTACATTTAAAGATCCTCACCGCAGTACGTGCTTTTAACAATTACTCCCCCTCTTGGTAGCCAGAAGTGAAGTCCAAGCCCATATCACCAAGGACAACATTCCAAATAACCTATCTATATAGATGCCGTGGTATTGTAACGCCATGAAGTAACATTAAGAAAATCAAATAAAACGTTCTCATCGAGCGTATCTCTATTGATACTCTGGGAGCGAACGGGATAAATATCTTTTTCTATCCATAAAAGTAACACTGCTATGAAACATCGTTGCAGGTTCGTAACGGTGTTAAATTTTCGAGAATACAATAAATAATAAAATATCAATAAATGATAATAAATAAATGCTTTGCAAGAATTTTTTTCCTTCAAAATTTGGGAATGTATTTCTATACGTGACGTGCCAAAATGTGTAACTCTTCGTGAGTATTTTGATTTTTTTTTCACATATTTGCATGCAAAAAATATTTCTTCTACTGCACAGTGAAAAAAATATTCATTCCTTAAAATTATACCTTGAGCTCTCGTAAGGCAATCTTTTCACTCAATTCGCTTTTCAAATGCAAATTTTACTTGTGTTACTTAAAAGCTAGGAATATCACCCAGTTACGATATACAGTTCCAAGTGTTTTTCTTTTCAAACTTTTTTACTA
>BMAW01119056.1:63798-78900 GCA_019974015.1 Nephila pilipes
TCATTGCTTCGTTCAGTTGCTCTCCTTGATTTTACTCAGATTTTAATCTTTTCGCCATGATAGCAGATAAATGAGTCAAAATCACACAAAATACTATCTTGCGAACGATAAGTCTACTCCAACCTAATTAATAAACATTTCATCCTTTCCCCATTCCATCAAAAATAAAGAAAAAAAAAAAATGAGCAAATGCAGTTGCTTACATTTTCAATTTCTTTGATCAACAGGGAAAAAAAAAAAAAAGCAGAAATTGAAGATCAATGCTTTGTGGAACGATATTTAAAAATAATAGACTTCAACCGCCATCTAATGGCCATTAAAAATTCAAATAAAACATTCCAATTTAAAATCATACCAGTGTGATCATGGGCCCGGTGGCTCGCAAACAACTGTCACAAATACGATACTGTGAGCCGTGAAGGGAGAATCGCGCGATCACATGTACGTGATCGCGGTCCTAAACGGGTTGAAAATGATCAAGAACGGGTAAGAACAATTCAACCAAAGAACATAGATTCCCATCCCTATTAATGGGGAGGGAAGTTATTAACGGCCACTAAGATATTCGCATCTATTTAGTAACGGTTCACTGGCGAATGTTCGTTATCAATAATAATGTATAATTTGAAATTTTTTTAAGTAAGCTATGATATTTCTTAAGTCAAATTTTCGTTACATGTTGTTAGGTTGGCGGCGCCTCAAAGAAATTTCTTGTAGGCTTCGAGATTAATATGTTTTATCTAAAACTTGCAGTACATGAAGTACTATGATTTTAAATTAAATTTCCTAAAGCGTTTTTCTGTGTAACTTAATCAATTAAATACAGAAAGGAAATTAATAAAAATATGGATTTGTAGTTTATCTCCACTTATATAAAATTTTCCGCGATAAGCGAGAGATAAAACAAATAGTGATAACCCTTGTTCATCTCATTTGATGTACCTTTGAACACCTGCGAAGGGAAAGCATAATGTTCCAAGCCCGGATAGCTCAGTCGGTAGAGCGTTAGGCTTTTAACCTAACGGTCCAGGGTTCGAGTCCCTGTTCGGGCGGTTTCTATTTTGCTCTCTTTTCGTTTGAATGCTAATTTTGGGATAACGTTTCCGATAAAGGAAGAATGCTAGTTTCTCTAAGTGGGAGAAACAACGAATTTTAGCAATACTTTCATTATTATTTTAATTTTTTTAGGTAACTGTATAACAAATGAATTTAAATTTGAAAATTGATTCTTCGATATGTTGGCACCATGTTTCCTTTCCAACTATACAATTCAACTGTAACATAATATTTCTTTTCATATATTGAATGTTAGAAAATTTTTGATTTAAAAATAATTTCAGAAAAACATTTCTTCTTCCCTCTCCCTTACAAACTACTGACATTTTAATTAAGCTTTAATAATGACATTGTTAAAGCATTTTAATTTAATTTTTTCTTCTTCAAAAAATTAAGACATCTAAATCAAAATTTAGTTCAATACTAAAACTTTGTACTTTTGTTTTAGTTCAACTTAAAACTTTGTACCGTTGGCTTTAATTCTCATATTTTATTGGTTAAACTAATAAAAAAATCAAAACAGTTTCTTCCGAATGGTTGAATCGCGAATTATCATTATCTCTGTTGATAATGCTAAGCAGTGCAAAAAATTATCAATAGATCACTTTGCGAAACAGTACACTAATCTCTCAACCCTTTACTGCCTCATATAAAGAAAATCAAAGACATATTTTAAAATGCATAGTAAAAAAAAAAACAAATAAAACAGAATAAGCAGGTAATAGCAATTTTTAAAAATATATAATAATTTTACCCGAAACTATAATTAATTTTAATTTCATGAAATAGTAAAAGAAAACATTCAGTTTAGTTGTCAATATTCCACAGTTATGTTCAGCTCTACTTTAATGATTTCAACAACTTCGATAACTTCAATTTAACACATATTTTAAAACATACTAAAGTGTAATAAAACTCATAGAGCAAGCACCCGTATGATCCATAATCAATTAATTAATTAATCAAGTTTTATTTCTATTGCTATATAACCGATGGCTTTAATTCTCATATTTTATTTGTTAATTTAATATTTATTTATTTTTAAAAAGTTTACACTTTAGGTGGATAAATCTGTTCCTTGCTAAACTTTGCATGGAACAATTTTTTTTCATATTTATCTATTTTAATGAAATCATAATAGCAAGCATTACTGTTTTCTTTTAGTTTATTACTTATAAATCATTACACGATTCTTCATTGTAATAAAATACTTTTCAACGTAATTAATAAAATTGCTCTATGAGTTGCTCCTTTTTTTTACATAATTTCCTTCATTTAATTTTCGTAAGAAAATCTTAAATTATACATTAAAAAAATTATTGTATTTGTTATCAATAGTAAGTATTAAGTTGGAAATAACTTTTGCTTCCAAAAGATAAATCGTTTGTCTTAAGGCTACCGGTCATTTTAACTTCGAGAACTTAATGTTAATCCTATGGAATTTTCACTACCATCCTAAAATTTATTCCTTTTTTTTTTCCAAAGCAAAAAAAAGTGCATCCGAAAGAGTGAAAAATAATGAAGGTTTCTGGAGAATTACATTTTCGCCCCGATTTTTTTAAATTTTTTTGCTACACATATTTAAATAAATCATTTTTGCATTTTTTGGGTCTTTAACAATATTTTAAAATATTTTGCGAAAATTGGAAAGAGGAGAGAGAGAGAGAGAGAGAGAATACAATTCAGAAGAAATCTTCCTTATTTTTTGCTCTTTCGAATGTACTTCAAAGCATTCAAATAGATCAAACAGTCTAGGTTTGAGGACGAAAGTAGAAATTTCATAGGATTAATATTACGTCAGCGAAATCAAAATAGCCGATAGACAAGAGTTTTAGTATGCATTATTATTTTTTTTTCTTTATCAGTACCTTCCTATGTAAAATAGCACAAATTTTGAATTGATAGTAGCCCGATAGTCCTCCAGTAGCCCGAGAATAAGATAGTGTCAGAAAAAAGTGATATATGGTCCCAATTCCATCAAAGACCATCTTACCAATAAAAAAAAAGTTTACTTCATAGTAAATCAAGCTGAACCTCAAAGTTCTCAAGTGCTGAAAATGGATTTTTATTGGTTGTTTATAAACGCCACGCTGAGAAGAACACAAGGGCCGTTGGCGACGGCTCTCATAATTTTGAGCCTTTGTCAAGTGACGAGGATGACACCTGAGCTGGCCCCTCCCTTTCCAACTTCCACACCACGGGAGGATTTGTGAAACCTCCCTAGATTTAACGGGTAATAGTCTCTTGACACGGCGACACAGGGCACCTGGACTCGAACCCACAACACGACGGAAACAATGCTGGCCACGTGTTTGCGACCAGGACCATTAGGTTACCTCGGCCACGGCCCTAAATGGAAATTTGATGCTGGGAGTACTAATTGTGTAGAATCATACTTGTCATCAAACAGTGCTTCAAAATTCGCCAGTAGTAGTCCAAATTAAGGATAATTTTTCTTACTGGAAAAAAATATCCTTATAATAATTCGTATGATTAAAACATTTTATATCTCTTCACCACACGTCTTATCCTTGAAATTGAGGTAACCTCGGAAGCCAAGAAATCATGTAGCGAGCTCCGTGATCTGCAACATTTACGTTGAGCATTGCTTTCGATTTCTGATTCCATTGAAGATCCATTGAGGGGAACAAAGGGAGAACTGCCCATTAAATGGAAATGTCCACCGAAATCAAGAGGTTTGGAAGAGAGGAAAGTGAGGTTCCAGTTCAGATGTCATTCTTGTGTTTGACTGTGGCTCCAAATTGCGTGGTCCCTCGCCTGAAGCCTTTGCGTTATTCCAATATACGAGGCTTGGTTGATAAGAATGTTTCCATTGCCGTAAGTATTTGTTTCCATGTGTCTTTGGCGTGCTGAGAGCTGAAGGAGATGGCAATCCCCTTGGAGAAAAGGTCGAAGCAGCGACGCATTAATGGACCCGATCTTTAATACAATTAAATAATTCCTTTGTACGACTTTCACCTCTTCCCATAGAGGAAAGAGCGCCTTGAGGGGCATCATATTTATTCTGACGACGAGGTGAAAGCTGCTATTAAAGCCAGATGTCAACAACATTTATCGGAATTCTTCTCCGAGGAGTAGCCACGATAGTCTAGCGGTCATGTTTGTAGACTCGCGGGGGGGGGGGGGTCGGTTTTTTCGGGCCGTGGGGGGGGGGTGTGGGCCACTAAAGAACCACCGTGTAGTGGGGCGGATGCCAATTAAATCTGGTTGAGGTTCCGAGTCCTCCCATCGTGAAGTGTGGAAGGTAGGCGAGGGAGGTACCACCAGGTCAGGTATCGTTCTCGTCACTTGATAGAATGCGAGGTCCGTCGCAAATAGCCCTCGTGTTCCATCTCAGTGAACGTTAACAAACAATCACATTACTTCTTCGAGGAATTTGCCCGACTTACCATGAGTTGGTGCAAGTGCGGGATAAGAGATGAGTTGTTGTCGAAGAAAGGGATTATGCATGCATATGAGTTGCAGAAACAACAGCAATTTGAAAAATCAGAGACAAATAGGAAAAATGATGGCTATGAATGTATTACTTTTCCATCAAAGGTCGAAACATTCATTCATGTTATTCTTAAAAATTAGGGCTAATCGATGTACATTTTACTTTTTCTTCCTAAATTACAAAATTAACGATCCTTTTTTATCCTAACGATCATTTTTGATCCTAACGATCCTTTATATGAAATATATTGTAAGAAGAAGTCAGAGAATGGATTCAACTAGAAGTAAATAAAACATTAAATTTTCTGCTCTTTATACGATAAAGAAAAGTCAAAAATAGGATATTAATAAAGGAGCATTTTTGTATACAGAAAACGATTCCCTAGTTAGGTCTTATTCTTGAAAACTGAGGGAAAATACCCTTAATGGATTAAAAGAGAAATTGTGACAGCCTTCCTACATTATTTAAGCCCAATGACATCTCTAAAGTCTAATTAAAAAGTCAATTAGTTTAAAATTCAATTGAAAACACGTAAGAGAAGGACAACACATTTTACTATAAGTCTAGAATATGCAAGATCACTATCTTTCTCTCGAATCCCTTTAAGTTAATTCTAGATTACGTTCAAATAATAAAGTATTAGCTTACAAATCACTGATTCCGATCCAGGCATTTCTTGATCATAACAGATTCGACTCCTATTATTCTAATCAGAAGTCCCTCCCTACTACTTTCTATAAAAACCACTAACACAACTCTTAGGACTGAAACCTCTCTTCCTCACTCCTCGTCCATACGAGAATTCAGCCATCGCCTTCGACGACTTTTTTGTGACTTTTCTTTTCATATTATATTACATACCGAGTAAGAGAAATCCCAGATTTTTGTAAGCTCGAAATAAATACATTACCAAGTTTTATATATATATATATAAAAACCTCTAACGACGTTGATTCACTCCAATATACAGCAACAATCAGCTCTTGGGGTTATATTCTATATCCCCTCTCTTTCCTTCCAGTTCTATTTCGTTTATATATCCCTATCTCTAATTCAATTCACTATATTTTTTCCCTTCATCTAATTTATTTAATTGCATTACATTTGGTTGGTAAGGTGTTGTAATTGTATGCTATTCAAATCAGTTAAATATCCCCGTGGCTAGTGAAGAGAATAACGAATAACCCAATGTCCCAAAAGGATATATAAGGTTCCCAACATAAATGTAAATCACTGACATTCCCATGAACAATTTTATCGGAATATTAAATCAATTAAAATAACCACATTCTAAATAACTTCTCAAGCTTTGCTTTTCCGAGAAACTAAGCCAACCTATAATTAAGTCTTTAAAGAAAAATATTCAAAATACGCACATTTAAATCCCCAAAGCACGCCATTCAGAGAAAAAGCAAACACAAAAATATCCACCCCGTCTCCCATTCCTTTGTGAAACCCATGCGATTTTCGGACAAGAAGAAAAAGTGAAATGAGTTGCGCATCCCACCTGTGACGTCTCTCGAAAAGCAAGAAACTCGAGCACTAATTACGGGGTAGCTCTCTTCACACCTTTGCCTCATTCAATTAGTCTCAGGTGCCACATGAAAACGCCGCAGAGCACAGGTGCGAGTCAAATGCTTGACAGGAAGGAGGGGATGCGGCGGAAGAATAAAGAGCGCGGTTTTCGCGAAAATTACCGGCGGAAGGTTATGCTCAGGTGTGAAGTAGGCGGATCAGATGGTTTAGGAATGGGTTGGCGGGATTTGTGAGGTGTTTGGAAACATCAGGAATTGACTTTTCAAAGAAAGAGTGAAGTACTCTTGAAAGTCTGAATGGATTTTGAGAATGGAAAGAAAATAAGTCAAAGCAGGGAAAGGGAAGAAATAATTTTTCAAATAAATAAATTTTATCGGTAGAATTTCTAAATACATCAAAATCAAGAGTGATCAGAAAAAAATGGATTCCTGTGTTTCGCTTCTAAAAATTCGCTCTTACATACTTTCCTCCAGTTCATATCGCCAAGGCACAATTGTCTCTTTATCCAAAATGAGCCCAATAAAAAAATGTATTAATGTTTATTTTACTATAACATAATAGATGAACATTATTAATATTTAAGAACTCAAAGCTGTAAAGTAATGAATCACATTCCAATTCTTTTTATTTTTTTATTACCTAAAGTAAAGTCCGGATTGTAAGCCTACTACTACAAGTCTGTATTTTCAGCATTTGTTCAGCTAGCAATTAGTGTCACTGTTGATCCCATATTTTTCCAAGCTTGTGTTCAATTCCTGTTAGAGCAATGGTATTTAACCTTTTACACTTTAGGGAACCCTTTGAACTTACCGTTTTCTTGAAGGAAACCTTTGATCCAAGAGCAGAAAAAATAGAATATCAGAGCTTTATCCTACTCAAATTTACAAAATTATTATTGCATCTTTATTTTATCACAATGCAAAACATCTTAATAAGATAATGTATGGAAAGGTAGCTAATGATGTTTTTTGGTTTTCTGAAATATATTGTATGAATAATAAATAAAAGCAACAATATTTTAAATTATAAGAAACTAATAAAAAGAATATTTTTAGTGACTCGGTCGTGATTGTTTTTTTTATTTCAAAGTATTTTAATGTCTCGAATAATTGTAGAAATCTGCAACCTTATGTCCTCCTCAGCATTCATTCTTTTTCTGTATTTTGTTTTGCGAAACAAAATACAGAAAAAGCATACAAAGAGAATACAAAGAATAGCATACAAAGAGAATACAAAGAATAGCATACAAAGAGAATACAAAGCATAGCATACAAAGAGAAATTTTCGCATGCATAGGTTCAAACAAATGATATTAGATATTTCATAGCTCTTTTGGAAATTTTAGATATTCCTTTCTAAAGTCAATCTAAAAATGTCTAACATCAACATGACTAAATTTTAGTTTCAACTGAGTGTTGGTTGATATATCAATTTGAGAAATATAGACTGAGCCAAAATTAGTCTGCGTTACCTTCCGACACATTAGATCATATTAAAATGTGACCTAATGTATCTCAATGTATTTGAAGCACTTACCTTTTAGACTTTTATGAAATATCAGCTTTTATTTTATTCATAAAATATAAATTTATAATTATTTTTACAAGCAAACGTCCTTGAAGAATTCGATCTTTTGTAAAAATCAAAATTTTACTCAGATTTTGGTGCGTTGATTAAGTAAACAGTGATCACTTGCGGAACCCCTGTCAAAGTTCCAAGGAACCCAGGTTGAAGACCTCTGCTGTAGAGCCTTTAGTCAAAGAGGTTGTGTCTTTGGCGAAGGTTCTGGAACTTGAGGGAGATCACATTGTTATCGATAAGCTGGTGGAAGAGCACAGACAAGAGCTGGCAACGCAGAGCTTATAGAGTTGTATTGTGTTTTACAGCAAGAAGTTGAGGGGGAGAAATTGTCAAAGAGGAGGTAAAAAACAGCAATGAAAAAAACTACCGGCGCAATAAGAGAAAGCTGAAACTATTGGAAACTATTGCGTTGAACATTGATAAGAATCATCCTAATAATTTTGGCTTTGCACACTGCTAATTTATTAGACCACTACCAGACCACTTTTCAATTTTTTATCGTTTGCTTTATTTTTATCGTTTGCGTATCTTTCCTTCAATAATATTATTAATGCAATTCCTTTAAACGCCTAATTAAATGTTATTTAGTACAAGCAACCTAAAAGATTATTTTTCTCTGTATATATTGTAGTGCGATGATATTATATAAAACAAGGCCTTGAGTAAACTCACTAGTTGGATTTTGATAAATTATTCATTTCTTTTTTAGCCACCCCGGGGGCTATTGTTTCAGTTGAATCACTTTTGGCGTACCAGATCACTTTTCAATTTTTTTTATCGTTTGTTTCAATTTTAATTACATTCAGCTTAAATATTTTCAGTTTAGTAATTAAAAATTTTGCTTTAATTTTAATTACATGTAGTTGATATAATATTCAATTTAATAATTCATCGTTCGGTTTAAGTTAATTACATTTGGCTTAAATATATTCAATTTCATAATTTATTGTTTGCTTTAATTTTAACAACGGTAACGTATTATTTAATTCAGATACACGAAGGGCTAGTGGCGCAACGGATAACGCGCCTGACTACGGATCAGGAGATTCCAGGTTCGAATCCTGGCTGGCTCGTGTAATTTTTTTTTTTTTAGAAAAAAAGGTCTTGTTGAGTTTGTGCGTAATCCACTACACATCTCATGATGACAATAAAGTACATTAAAATGAACTTTTTTTTTTCTTGCAAGAAACGATAGTACTATAATTTTTTTTAAGTATATGGTTTCACTTTGGAAGCTCGCCCAATTTCCTCCGCAGTGCTCATGTGGAAAAAGCACAGCATAAATTTTTAAAACAGACGCAGTTGAAAATTATTGTACATTGCTATTTGTTACATATATATATATATATAATTGATTTCAATTAAAATCCAAAGAAATTATCAAATGAAAATTTTTTAAAATATATAAATAAATGAGATATAAAAGCTGGCTTATAGCTTCCCCTATATCTGAACAAAGAGAGAAAATCTTATAGATGCGGTTGAAAAAGAAATAGAAGTTATTGAAAATTTAGAAAGGAAGTTTGGAAATGAATTTGAAAATTAATGCACTATATAATTATCTTACAATGTAACATTAAAACAGCGAAAAGAATCTCATCCAGTGTCAAACACCCCTTTCTGTGTAGTCGTGGCCGAGTGGTTAAGGCGATGGACTAGAAATCCATTGGGATCTTCCCGCGTAGGTTCGAATCCTACCGACTACGTAGAGTGTATTGTTTTTGACGCATTTTGGAATTAGATATAAACAAAGCCCAAACAAAAAAAAATCCATTGTTAACAAAATTAAAAGAAGAAGTATTCAATTATTGGAATTTGAAATGAAAATTGGAAGAAAACGTTGATTAGAGATTATTGAAGATCTTCTCTAGGCAAATGTCATCAATTACATTTATAAATATTGGGCGAACAATTATATATATATATATTCGCCCAATTTCCTCCGCCGTGTTTGCATGGAGAAAGCACAAGATAAAACTTTAGCAGACGCAATTGAAAATTATTGCTTATTGCTGTTACACCAATTTTAATGGTCTAATTAAATTTTAAAAAAACCAAAGAAATTATCAAAGGAAATTTTTTGAAAATAAATAAATAAATAAAATAAAAATTCTGTCTCTCTGGCATCTAACTTTAACTATATTTGTACTTAGAGACAAAATTGTAAAGCAGTAGTTGAGAAAGAAAAAGAGTTTATTGAAAATTTAGACAGAAAGTTTTGAAAATACAATTAAAAATTAATGTAATATATATTTATCTTTCAATCTAATATTGACCCGTGTGGTGACCAGGTGTGACAAAATAGTCCCATTGTAGCTCATGCATGTAGTAAGAGACGACTAAAATGGGTACCCAGCGTCTAGGGGTAAAGTCGGGCACCCTGCCCTTGGGGATTATATCAGGGGACCTCAAGGACTTGCTTTCTTTTGGTACGGACATCATGATCTCGAGGAACTCTAGTGACCTTTTCCTTTCCCATGGGGTTTATTGTTTTGGGTTAACACGGGGGACGCGTCTCCTGGATACAATGCTACACTTCTCTATTTTCGACCCTCCTCCTTGCCAATCAAAAATTTCCCCTTTTTCTATTTTTTCACATATCTATATCACAGTTTTACACTTCACTAGCTTTGATCTCGCTCACTTACTGTGTTTAGAGCAGCATGACCACATCTGGCTTTTGCACCGTTACAAATTCTTCACTCCTTCACATGATTCCCTCATTCATTGAATTCCCCGTGAAAATTATCAATCACTCGTTCAAACATCAACAAACCACAGTTACACCTTATTTCGAGGCAGCATGGCCACATCTGGCTCTTGCGCCATAAGACTTCACCATCAACATTCAATCTAATATCGAAGTACCGAAAAGAATGTCATCAAGTGTCAAACGACTAACTGTGTAGTCGTGGCCGAAGTGTTAAGGCGAAGAACTAGAAAACGAATGTGACTTCCCCACGTTTGGATATTCTCTTTGACGCGTGTTTAAGCATTTTGGAATTATATTTAAACAAAGCCCTTTCGAAACATTTATCGATTATAATTAAACAAAGAGTTTATAAATTTTTAATTGAAATGAAAATTGGAAGAAAACTATAACCAAGAGAGTATTGAAAATAAAATCATTCTAGGAAAGTATTATCAGACAGATTTTTTTCAAAATGCGTTAAGAGAGAATAGTTTCAATATTTTCTTCGTTCGCTTAGGTATACACACACACATATATATATATATATGTGTATATATGTATACACACATATATATATATATACACACACACACACACACATATATATATATATATGTGTGTGTGTGTGTATGTGTGTGTGTGTGTGTGTGTGTGTGTGTGTGTGTGTGTGTGTGTGTAGTTCCTAATTCCATTCCTAGATGGTAGAGATTATATTTTTGTAACTTAAATCAATTCTGTCATCTTCGACAATAATTTATTTTTTGCTACATAAGGGGGTAATGTTTTAGGTGATGCATTTTGACGTATCAGATCCCTTTTCAATTTTTTATCGTTTGCTTTAATTTTAATTACATTTAGGTTAAATATATTTAGTTTAATAATCTATCGTTCCCTTTAATTTTAATACCGGAAAAATTTACTTTTGTCTATTTTTCGATATTTCATCATTTACTTTAATTATTAGATTTAATTGAATATTTTAATAATAATAATAGTTTAAAAAAGCGCTCCTTGGGTATCTAAATCTGTTCTTTGCAAAACTTAGCATAGAACTTTTTAAATTGTTACGTTTGTGTTATATTTTCTTTTTTATTTGACTCCCCAGCCATCTTAAAGTTTAATTAAATATCAATAAGTTCAATTGAAGGTACGTCAGAGTAGGACAAAATCTTTAAAATTTATTAAAGAATGTATGCCAGCTCCCTCTCTCTCTCTGTCTCAAATCCCTCTTAATCTTAGTTTAAGTTCAAATAACACAATCTTAGCTTACCAAAACAATCGTTCCGATTCACAAACTTCTCGTTTATAACAATTTCGACTCCTATTATTCTAATCAGTAGTCACATTCAACTAATTTCAATCTAAACCAGAGGTCTCCAAACTTCTTAGCCCGAGGGCCGCACTAACTATCAAACAGCATTTAGGAGGCCGACTACTCACTCGAGCTCCAAATAAAAAATAATCAAAACTTAGATGTTTTTAATTATTTATTTAATATTATTCAGTTATTATTTAATAACACATTAATACACTAAACATGAGCACCTGTATTTGTGAGAATGGTGAAATTGTTTCCTGGATGCCAAAATAGCAAACATTTCTGGCTTTAGATTTGATGTCCATAACATCAACAGCGACTGAGATTATCATCTGACAAGTTTGTTCTCAAATTATTCTTCCCGTATATCATTCTTAAAAATGTTTGTTCACACAAGTATGTAGTTCCAAAAATTGAAAGGTACCTTGATGCAAAAGTTTTGACATTAGAAAAGTCTTCCTTGGACAGAAACTGGTAAAGGCCCATCAGTCCTTCTTTGAACTTGTCCCTAAGGAGGTCATTTGCTCGC
The DNA here is from genome assembly GCA_019974015.1 of Nephila pilipes. Lineage (NCBI taxonomy): Eukaryota > Metazoa > Arthropoda > Arachnida > Araneae > Nephilidae > Nephila > Nephila pilipes. The sequence continues at coordinate 75,968 of BMAW01119056.1, forward strand.
AACTCAATGACCTCTAGCTGCAGTTCATCTGGGCAGCTGACTACATCATCTTTAAATGGGTTTTGAAACAGTCTTACTTCTTCTGCCTTTAAATCCATGTAAGAAAACCACTCCTGAAACTGCAGCTGGAGGTCTTTGGTGATCTCGCATGTGAATGATGTGGGAAACTTAGCTGTTGCTTCAGCAATGAAGACCTTGCACTTCTGAAAGTGCGCCAAGTTGATGGCCTGTACTTGTTCCAAAAACAAAATAAGTTCAGATCTTAAGGCCTTTAGGTGTGTGTATAGATTAGAAACTAGATTTTCCTCTCCTTTGTAGTCTTAGGTTCCGAAAATTTTAATGACTGATTATGTCCACAGAAAAGCTGTGGCTTGCTTTTACTTTCCAAAAAGACACCTATTTCTTTTCTTAATTCAAATACTCTGCATATAACTTTCTCACAACTTATCCATCTTACTGCTGTCTAATATGGTGAATCTTGCAATTTTGTGTCTGTATCTTTCAGCATGTCTTAGAACTGTCTATGGTTGAGCCTATGTAACCTTATTAAATTCATCATCTTCACTGCAGGATTCTGTACACTGCTATGTCCACATATTTAGCACTCAAAGCTTGCTGGTGAATAATACAGAGCCGGAATATTAGTTGTGGAATATTTTTATCATTACACATCTGCTTCACTTGTTCCAATCAAGCCTTTCTTTATATCACACATGTTCTTTCCTCCATCAACAGTAAAGCAACTGAGATTAGTCCAGTCCAAGTTATAATCAGCAAAAGGGTTTTTTCAAATCATTGAATATACCCTCTCCGGTAACAGTTCCATACAAGCTAACTCTTGTATATTTCTTATGTTCATATCTTCATCCACATCTCTAATGAATATCAGGCAGTTGAGAAATGGAGCAGCTGTCCAGCGATTCATCCACAGCAATTGAAAAATGACGAAAATTGCTTGCATTTTTTGCTATTTGAGACACTGTTTTCAGCCATGTCTGAAACACCGAGGGCAATGGTATTTGTACCCAAAGCCATGTTCTTAAAACTGTTTTGACTTTTCTGTGCAAAGTTCCTCAGCCACCTCGAACAAATAGTCCTTCACTTCTTCACTATGTGTAAGCGTTTGCCACTTTTAGCCAGGACGTAGACAATTTATAATTGGCCACAATTAAAAATTCGTTTTCATTTCAGGAGTTACCGAACAATGTCCTTTGAGATGAGAATTGATTTTTTTAAAATGCTTCGGCATAGACCTTATCCTCCATCTGTGCATATTTCTCTTGAATTTTGCTTCGATGATGACAGCACAGGTTGTATTCCTTCATTACAGCCATGGTTTTCGTTACAAATCACATACACAATGCTTTCTGGCTAGATTTGATGAAGTATTTCAAAATCCCTTCCTCTTGAAATTGCCGACACTCATCATCTATTTTTCTTTTTCCATCGTTGAGCTCTAAAATAAAGTGACTTCAACATGAATAAATATTGAAATTGAAAGTATATCTTGCCCACAGTATCGTTCAAAAAAACTTGATTATGCGAACTAATTTCGTCGTAATTATAACTGCAAATGACCCGAAACAAATTTTAAAACTTCTTATGATTTCTTAAGTTAAACTTACCAGAATAAAGTCTGCAAATATGTCTATTTATGGTACAGAGATTATTGCTTTTTATGTTTCATCTTCAGAATATTCGGAAAATTCTTGTTTAACTAATGACATTCCCAATACTTTATACGCACTAGTTAGCAATTACGCGAAGAAAATTTTGACTAAATAAAATAGAGTGCAACATATTTCGTAATTAGACGCTAACTGACACCAATACCTCCTCATCGCAGCAATCAACTGCAACTGGAAAATTGTGATTAAAATAATCAAGTTTTGAACAAGCAGCAAAACACTTAAAAACTCTGCCAATAGATAGAGTTATTTCATCTCTCTGACTGTGAACAGAAGTAGAAACAGTAAGAAGCGAATAAAGTTTTGAAATGTAGTGATCGGTTGTGTGGAAAACATAACAAAACTACTTCGCGCCTCTAGTTTAATTCTATAAAAGCGTACGTCCACGTAAGTGATGGCTGATCTTGGCAGAATACACATAAATTTCTGTAATTTTTTCCGTAGATTAAAAGGTCTCCAGGGGCCGGATAAGAGGGCCTCACGGGCCGTAGTTTGGAGACCCTTGGTCTAAACGATTAATAACGATGACTCACACCAATATATAACACCTATTACTTTGTCATCCTATATCTCTTCTTCTCTTTCATTTCAATTCTATTTCACTTTTTTTTTTTTTCAATTCTATAAGATTTAATTTGCATCAACACTACTACACGGCGAGTCTTAAGTAGCATCAGGGCTCGAACCCACGACTCGATGAAACAACACTGACTGCGAGTTCGGGACCTTGAGTACTAGGCTTCCGAGACAAATAAGCTTGCTAAAGGCTCATGTGAGTTAGTCATTCGACACTTTTTTTCTTTCGGCAACGCTGCAGATGCGGGAAAATAAAAGTTGTCCCAGATGAGAGTCGCTGATCTAAATTAAATTCATAGGATGTTAATATTTTCAGATCGCAAACAGGGGTGGAGATCGAAAGAACCACCTGTTCTTTCGAACCAGTTCTTCTAAAAGAGCAAGCACGCTAAGTCAGTGGTTTGAATAATTGATAAAGTAAGTGATAAAAGCATTTATATGATGTGCATAATAATATATTTAAATTTTGCTTTACATTCATAATTCTCCCAAAGAAAACTTTAGATTATCAAGTATTTTAGGACTCCTAATGTAAAACTAACTCGAAAATGCTTTGCTACTGCAGGTTTATATATATATATATATATATATATATATATATATATATATATATATATATATATATATATATATATATATATATATATATATATATATATATATATATAT
>BMAW01119056.1:89435-118425 GCA_019974015.1 Nephila pilipes
AAGAAGAAAAAAATTAAAATGTCCGAGTTAAAATTGATAAAGTTAGGGAGAGAAAGTAGAGAATAAAGGACATTATAAACATTAATATTTTTTAATCCCTTGAATAATAATATTCACAAAAAAAAGTTATTTTTTCTTTTTCATCTTTTAATTATGAGAAAAAAGGCGAGATTCCTTACAGAAACTTCGCAAAAACATTAAACTAGCGTCAGGTAAGGGAAGAAAGGAAAAGGAGGGAAGAGGAACTTAAAACCAGAATGAATTACAAACCTTATGAATAAGTTAAGGAGGTGGCACAGTAAACGCGGTTAAAGGGGCTTGTGATGTGATTGTTTATCAACGTCGTACAAACACGAGGGTTATTGACGACGGACCTCGAAATTTTGAATCTCGATCAAGTGATGAAGGTGACACCTGAGATGGCACCTCGATCTCTAAATTTCCACGCTACATCAAAGGGAGGTCTTAGAGTCTAGACAGATTTAACGTGCAACAGGCCAGTTTCACGGTGCGTCTATATTGGCATCAGGACTTGAACCCCTGAGTCTGCGAAAACAACGCTGGCCACGCAACCATAGGTTAAAGGGGTTTAATTTAAAGGGAGTGGAGTTGGATTTGAGATCTTTTTTTGGGGGAAAGGGAAAGGAGTTAAAGAATTAATCTTCACTCCAGATGATAAATATTTGAGGGAAACATTCAAAGGTTTTGTCTATTCTTTCAAAGACACTGTAATGCTTAATTGTAAATGTATTGGAAATGTTTTAAAAAAGTTCGATTGTTTGTTTTAATTCATTTAGATTCAAAATGTTGAACAGACATTAAAGTAAAGAGGAATAATAGTTTTCCATTAGAATACAAAGTCACTCTATTAAAAATGTGAGTCATTTAAAATAAAAAATCAAAATAATTCACTATCCAAAAACAAAAAAACAGAAAAAAGATATGCGTGCGCTTTTATACGCCCAACACAAACAAAATTAATTATATATTCATTCAGATCAGAGAGTACTTGATTGGCTTTTTTAAATGGGGCGTTTTTCAGAGTTTTCTACCTCACAATCAAAAAAGAAATCGACAGATATCTTCAGAAATTCATTTGGCGGCTTGACTTTTATTATTAGCCCCCAAAGGAGATATTGTCTTAGTTAACGACAAAATGGTCGACCGATCACTTTTCAAAATTTTATCGTAAAAGTTTTTGCGTATAATTTGAAGCCTGCTCTCTCTCTCTCTCTCTCTCTTTCACCAATAACGAAATTAATTTTTAAAAATATATCATAAAAAAAATTTCTCAAGTTTTTTTATTGGATTGATATAAAACATGAATAAAAATTTATTCATTTTACTGCAGCAATAATTACATTTAGTTTAAAGTCTATTCAATTTAATAATTTATCGTTTACTTCAATTTTAATATTTGGAAAGAATATTATTACCCACTTCCATATTTTATCCTTTGCTCTAATTGTAATATTTAATTGAATAATTTAATAATTAGTTTCTTAAATAGAAAGTTAGTACCTGTGATGACGAAATTTGTTCTTTGCAACGCATTGTGTAAGCGCATTTCTCTCACTATTAGTTGTGAGCGAGTGGGAGGGTTTGTAATTAAAATGTCTTTTGGACATCCAAAAGAATTTGAAGTATGAGAATCACCACAATTATAGCTGTTGGTTGAAGCAACTGGGCTTCTTTCTTATTTTTTCATTTATCTTTGTAACTTTCTTCCTTCATTATTTCCTCCTACCGCTATTCTTTCAGTCTATTATACAAGCGAATAACTACTGGACTTCGATTCAAGATACGTAAGAGCAAGATAAAATACTTTAATAATCCTTGCAGAATAGATAAGGTCGCTCTCCCTCGATTCTCACTTAACTCAACAATTCTAGGTTATGATTTAAATGTGAAGTATCGGCTTGCCCAATCCCTCTTTCTGATTCCAACAATTCTCGCCAATAGGGGCTTCGTAACTCAATACTAAGACTAAGAATTACTTCTATTCAAAAGACTAATTACGATATTCCAATGTAATTAATTAACAATCATCAGCGTGCCGTTATCCTCTATCACCCTTCCTTTTCCTTCCAATTCTGTTTTATTTATACGCAACATTATCTCTAATTCAACTCACGTCTTTCTTACAAAATACTTTATTTATTAATGAAGCATAGATAAGGTTGCTCTCCCTTGAATTCCACTTAATTCCTCAATTCTAAATTAGGATCAACTAATAAGTTCCACGTTTACGAATTCACTCATTCTGATTCAACCGCTTCTCGCTAACAACCGGTTTTTATCCAAGCACTTAAACTAGAATTTGCCTTAATCCAGATTAGATTAAAATGCTGTAATCTAAATTAAAAATATCTGCCAGCAAGTCGTTTTCCTCTATCTCCCTTTATTTTCCTTCAGCTATATTTCATTTATATATCATTATCTCTAACTCATTTCACTTCACTTCTATCATCATCTTATTTACCCAATCCCGTTTCCTTTTGGTTGGGAATAAATTGGTATTTTAAGTAATTCAGATTACTATAAGGTCCCGAGATTAGTGAAAAGAAACGTCACAGCTTTTCTATCTTGATTCACCGTTTCCTTTTTGTTTTGAATTTTTGTTAACCAATTTTTCACAAATTTATATTTTCTGTACACACACACGCACACACACACACTTACTCTCTCACACACACATATACTTATAAGAAATCCACTTTAAATAATCCATTGTACAATTCTCGAGTGAAGCTTACATAATACAAAAATAAAAAAAACTATAAACACAAAGAAAAATAATAACATTAATCATTTTAAAACCCAGATTAATTTTCAGGCAGCACGGCAGGATCATAAAAATGCTATCAGCACTTTTCACCGTCAGAACTTTTTTTTTATTACTATTTAATAACTTATGTTTCAAACCATTTATAACAGTCGTAAATATGCAACACTATTCTTTCAAAAAAATAAGTGCAAAGAATCTTTTCACCACACATCCTGGTAAAATCCTAATATCCTGAGCCAATCCACCTACATCATGTGTTTCACTGCTTCTGAATCGAGTCCAGCGGTCTACCTGACCTGCCCAGTGGGTTGCCCTCGTGAAAGGTCAGACTGCGGTGGGTGGGCTACACGACGGCCCCTTTCGATCGCAGCATGGAACGCAATCTCCGACAACTGATCGCTGCGGGACATCCTCCATTTATCTGTATGGGGGAACATTGCATTCGAAACGCCCGTTCCAGCCCGGTTTCGAACAATTATTATTTTTTCTTTCACATTCTGTTCGAATGTTCCATTTATGTTGAACGTGCTGCTTTGTTAGCATGGGAGGAATGGACATGTAGGAATGGCATATGAGAAAGGATGTAGAGGAATTTTCAGTGATTTGTCAACAGCCGTGCTACTTTTGACGAAGAACATTAGGGAATTCTGACGCTTCGACGCTCTCTTCCAAAAAATAGGTTTGGCATTTTAATGATGAAACTGTTGCACGTCCCCAAAGTCCAAAAGTTAGATTAAGTACATGATGTTTTTATATTCTCTAGTAAAAATTCCAATGAATTGCAGTTGCATGTTGTATTTAATTTTTCTATGTATATATAGTACCGTCTGCGGAAAAGTTCACATACCGAGGAAGAAAATCTAAAACAATAAATGGATTGCAGTTGCATGCTGTATTTAATTTTTCTCTATATACACAGTACCGTCTGCTGAAAAGTTCACATAATGTGGATAGAAAACAAGGGAAATTTCTTTCTGTTGAATGATTCTGTTTTTTTTTTTAAGTTGCTTTTCCTTAACTGACATCACACAGAATTAATTATGCGATAGGAAATCAACACTGGCAATGAATCCCCCCTCCTCTCTTTTCATTTCATTATGCGATCATTATATCCAAATTGAAAATTCACAAAATAAAAGTCACACAATTCACAAATTCATACAATTCAATGAAGAGACATAGAGATGAATCTAATTCAGTTAATTTAATCAGGGTAGGAATATTTAGTATATAGATGCTCTCTCTCTGTGTGTATGTGTGTCTATAAGCCCTCAATGTGCTTGAAATCTAGTTTAGAATTAAACATAAAAGTTTAGTCTTACCAATACACTCGATTGAATTTAATATAAAAAAGTCAATTGAATTTTAATTTAAAGTTGAATTTTTTTCGAAATGTTTGGAGAAATCGGAGCAATAAATTTGACTCCTTCCGATGTAAGATCAGTCTACAAAGTATCCCTAATCAAAATCGGTTTCAAACAGATAATATCAAGTGTTGAACTCCAATTTCTACTATACGTCAACTACGCAATATTAATTTCGCTGCAAACTTCACTATTCAATTATGCATCTCTTTTATACGTGCTTCCTTAAATCCATTGTCTACTCTTCTTAAATCCAGTCTATTTTACATGTATCAATATTCATTTGATTGGAAAGGAGTTGGAAAATTAAAGAAATAACAGAAAGTAAGCCCAGATGTTAGTTCAATGAAAAGTTCTCAAATTGACGCGATTTTCACCAAATCACGTAGTTGTGACTCATAGCCAAGGAACGAGAATGAGCTTAATTGGCATTTTACTTACCATAATTTAAGATTTGGCGCATTTAGATGTTCAACATACAAGACACGATGATGCCTTAATTTTCCAAAAATCGATTTATGGAAAATATGTCTCGTTTTCAACCTTCCAGCCCTTTAGCTCAAACTTTTAAGGTCTTATAGGTGTTTAGTATTCCTTTCTTTATGTTATTTATTCAAGCAATATGTATATTACAGATTTAAAATATAAAATTTGTGTAAAATTAGGTTTAAAAAATAAGTAAATGAGCATAAGCATTTAAAATACAACAAAATCCAAAACAAACGCATTTAAAAATAATAAAATGCCCAAAGAACGATCGAATTTAAATGCAAGATAAACACCATATATACCACGCATTACAGAATAATATACAAAAACACAAGGTGTCTAAAACATCTAATTGGTTATTTAATATCATTTAAATTGTTAGATACAATTGGTACACATTTTGTTGTTTTTAATATACTTGAAATAATGTTTACTGTTTCTACATTTACTCTCGATCAATAATGATGCACTAAAATTTTGATCAATAATTAAGACTAAGAGATTATGTAATGTCAGAAAAATTATATTAATTCAGTTTGTGTATTATGAATGAAATTAACTTTTGCCAATAAGGTACGTAAACTTACAAGAAAAGTGTTGAAGTACATATAATAAAAATCACCTATTATTATCGTTATATGCGATACATTAATGATTAAGCATCGCTGACGTGAGACATTAATTATTACTGTAAATAAAAATAATAATAAAATTGCGCGTAATAAAAAAAAAATATTTGAAATACTCATCGTTGCGCAGGAATAAAACTAATTATAAATATTATAATAATTATAAAATGTTATTAACAATATAATAATTAAATTATTATAAATTTAATTAATAATTAATGCTACTCTCATCAGTATATAAATAGTAAATAGTTGTTAATTAATGGGATTTTGAATAGGACTTTTATTGAGGTATTTCAAAACAAATTTACAATAATAATTATTAATGTTTAATGCGCTAATCAATACTTTAAAGGCTTCAAATTAGTCTTTAAAAAATTTTCAGATAAATAATCCCAAATGGAAATCGACTGAAATAAAAATATGATGTTAATATTAATCATAATAATTTTTTAGATAAAGTTATAACCGAATATATAATAGTTTTACGAAATTACTTTAAATATTAATCGTCTCTTTTGACCTTGGATCCAAGAATAGGTTATGTGAACAAGTTCTTCATATTAATGTAATCCTTCAAAACTATGTATATTTTATTCCTCTTCGTAACATGAAGAAAAATAACTTTATTTAGTGGCTTCAGCTGAACGAATTTTGAATGAACTATTAAAAAAATATATGAAGTTGTCTCAAATGAAGCATTATATGCCGATAAAATAAAATATTTGAAAACCACTAGAAAATAAATGTCCCTCCCCCTCCTCCTTAGAGGATTGAATAATAAAAATTTAAAACAATAGTAGCAGAATGAAAATCACTTGATTCATCTGGTTGTAACAATATCCTTTCTTCGCTGTATGAGCCCGGATAGCTTAGTCGGTAGAGCGTTAGGCTTTTAACCTAACGGTCCAGGGTTCGAGTCCCTGTTAGGGCGGATATGTTTTTGCTTCTTGTCACTCAAATAATCTCAATGAAAGCAGGAATTAATGAGAATACAATTTCTATGTAAATAAAAAAAAATTCTGTTTTTTTATTAGCTGGTATTATTTATGTATTATATTGTGTGTATGTCAACATAGTTATAACAAATTACAAACAAGAAAAAAGCAAAGAAAAAAAGTTAATCGTAATCAAGCAAAAAAGCGTATTTCGTTCACAGCACGCCAAAGGAAATTTATCAGCTGTTTTATCAGATTTATTTGCTGCATATTGAATTAAACCGAGGTAGCGTGGCCGAGTGGTCTAAGGCGCTGGTTTTAGGCACCAGTCTTTCGAGGCGTGGGTTCGAATCCCACCGCTGCCAGAAATAATTTATTTTATTTTATTAAGATAAAAGTTACATACAGGCTAAAGAATAAAATTCTTTCATTATTTCGTTCATTCAAAAATCCCGTTTTTTACTGTAAAATTTTAGAAATAACATATTGAATATTTTACATGCAATGATTATATATATATATACCCTTGATAGGCTATTTAAAGTTAAATAGTGATATATAATGCGATAATAACCAGGAAAAACTAAATAAAAGCATTAAACATTTTTTTAAAAAAATAGTTTTTCTTTATAGCAGGAAGAGAAAAAAATGAAATTGATGTTACTCAAGATAAATATTTGTGGTAAATATTAAAAAATATATATCTGGGAAGTAAAATTATTTTAGGAAACTTTGGTAAAACAAGTACACAATAGAGCCCCATTAAGTCGGACCTCTTTAACTCGAATCTCAGATGAACCCAGATCGGTATGTACAAAGACTTTTTGATATGTGCTAACATGTTGTTGTTTTGAGAAAAGGGCGTCAACAAAAATGCACGAGCATAAAATAAAGGATGCATGATGTAGAATTCAAAAAAATTGAAATTGTAATACATTATAATTACAATAATTACGTTTCTTTTCTTAAAAGTACATTTACATTGCTATTATACATTTAATTCAAAATTTTACTGTCTGCTTTTATTTAAATATCCAAACGGAATATTATTGTCTAATTTAGTAATTTATCATTTGCTCTTATTTTAATATATTTAATTTAATAATTGATTTGGGAGGCAGAATCGTCTGTTTTTAGTCTTTTTGTTATTTTAACATTGGCAACGCTTCTGCACATTAGAATGCTTTACTTGCGAAAATAAAAATATATTCGTTAACTAAACGTTGTGTTATTTTCTAACAAAACAAAATGTTATTTTCTTTTCTTGATAATAATTGCTTCTGTGGAGCATAAAGCTCTGAAATACACTTACTTAACTCTAATAAATATTCATTTTGAATAATTTTTCTTTTTCCTGAACTTGAAAAAAAAAACTTTATCACATGTTAAAATGAAATTAGCAAAGCCAATTTCCTGTTTTTTATTTGAGAAAAGGTTTGCATATTTCCATTATAACATTTATTTGTTTCATCTGAATATTTTTTTAAAAAATTATTTGCTTTTCTAAAATCTTCTAACAATTGTGAATGTATGAAAGCAAAGGGTGGGGAAGACGGACCTTACAAATATTCTGAAAAGTCTACCCAACCTTTTACATCTCTTATCACCAGAGACAAATGGCATATAGTTACTATATTGAATAAATGGAAAATGCGATAAAACAAATTTTCAGTTCACTTTTATAGTTCATAAAGTAGACGCTTTTATCTCCTATACATTTGATTCATACTCGATGATTTTCTTTATGTATTGTCTTTTTTCATATCTTCCCATTCTGCGATTGACTCGGATTTCCGATTATCCGCACCGGCTCTGATCCCAATTAATCCGACTTAACCAGGTTTTAAGGTATTACATTTCTATAAAACAGGTAAGATGTAGAAGAAAAAACTGTTTTAAGAATAAGAAATAATGAAGTATTTTAATATTTTATAAAAATTCCTTCTTTTTTTTTTTTTTTTTTTTTTTCACTCCCCTTTTTGCGTATTTAAATTTCTGTGTTCATGTCAGAAAAGTAGTTGATTAGTCTTTCCTTTTCGATAAAGCAAAAGGAAAACTTATTTTTTACTTCGCTTTTTTTTTCTTCTGGTTACCTTACGCTTTTCTCGTCTTACAATTAGTATCTGAATACAGAATAATTTCTTGGTGTATACGTATAAATTTTTGAGTATTGCGAAATTTGAATCCCATATGCTATTTTTATTAAAGAATTGCAAAATTCGTGTTTAATTATACCTAACATGTATTTTTTTTTTAATGTATATTCTACACAAAGGTGATAGAATTTTAAGAAATTCAATTTTTTTGAACATCTATATTATTTTACTTTAACAATTTTATCATAAAAATAGATAGGATATATTAATCAGTTCTTAATCCTCTAAATATGATAATTTTTATATTTAATGATTCATTTTAAATACTGTTAAACATTACAACTATAATTTTGAAAGTTAAATGACAATTATTGTAATGATTCGCCTGAGAAATCAGTTTTATAAATACGGAAAATCTTATAAACTGTTATATAAAGATTATATATCAAAAATTCGTCGTGTTTATATGTAGCAAAAGAAATGATTGTAACAATTTTCCCACAAAGAAAAGGAAATAAACATTTAATGTCATGTGTAATAACCATAGGGCCTTAGGGAAGCCTCTGCAAATTAAAGGATAAATATGTTTAAGAATTCAAGTTATAGTTTCGCATGAAAGTTTAGTAAAACTTACTTTTATAAAAAAGAAAACTGAAAGTGTTGAAATTATATTTAATCGAAAAACGAATTATTCGCACTAAGTGTTCCTTAATCAGAGACTAATATTTTCCATCTACTTTTTGCAAAGCTCGCATAATAATTAATGCCACACAGAAATTGGTGTTATTTGTACGTTGAAGATTGTCAACGCAGCGATGTAGGCCAATGAAATGCAACAGCCATGTAAATAAGTTACTCAGGTGTTATCATTACATAGAGGCAGTGAATCAGTAGAGGATTAAAACCATCTCCTACGCTTTAGCACATACCTTAAGAGATAGTCTAACATGAGTAAATTAGTTAATCTAATGTTATTTTCATCTCTTCATTGAAAATAAAACTTAATCCTAAAGTACAGTAAATTGCTAATTTCTTTTCTGTGTGTTTTGCGCATGATTAAAGTAAATTTTTCAAAAATCAATTTTTTTTCCAAATAAATATGCTTAAAAGAGTTATTTTTCATCCCGATTATTGCAGCTAATACACTTTTTTAGCGTCGAATGCTATTGATTGATTGGTTTTGTTGAAGTGGCAACACGAAGGCTTTCGGTGACGGATCTCGTAATTTTGAGCCTTCTGTCAAATGACGAGGACGGCACAGGAGCTGGCGCTTCTCTCTCTCTCTAAACTCCTCCACCATACCAACGGGAGGACTTTAAACCTCAACAGATTCGACATGCATCAGCCCCGGCTTTACGACGGGTCTTTTTTGTGGCATGAAGACTCCACGACAACCGCTAGCAGTGAGTCTGCAAACATGACCGCTAAGTTACAGCGGCCACACATTCAATGCTAAGTAAAAATGAAAATCCTTTATTAACTTTATGTATGCCGACTCTTTTCCTTCAGAGTTAGCTGATTGATTAGTTGATTTTATGGGGATATAGAGGTACAAAGGATATAATCCCCTTTAAAATATTCCTTTAATTCAATAGATATCAAAATATTTCACCTTCTGCAAGAATGTTCTGAATACTTGTTCATTATTAGTTACTGCCTTTTCCAAAAGCTCTTTGAAAGTAATATTGCGCAGTGGGTCTATTTTGAGAACATTCCAGAGATAGTTTCTATGGGACACGTATTTATTACAAGTCAAAAGATTATGTTCCAAATCATTGGTGTAGTTACATTATCATGTAAATTGAATTTTTGCAAAAGCCCGAGATTAAGAAACATTTTTCTGATTATTCGAATGCTTAATATTTCCTCTCTTCTGCTTCTTGTTCAACTTGATATTCTGTCTATGGTTAGAATGGTTCCTAACACTTCAAAATATGTACTTGAATAAAAGTTTTCATGGATTCTTTTCATTATGATATTGAAAATATTGCTGTTGATGTCTTTTGAGACAATCTGATCGATGGATTAGACTCCATTACTGATTTTTCGAGATTGTCCGCTAATTTATTCCAAAATATTTTTCAATGTCCCGGAATCCAAAGCAGAATCGTCTGATTATGAAAATGCGACTGTATGAAGATTTTACAGAGAGTTGGCTCGTATATTTAGGGAGTTTTTATGCGTGTATGGATAGAATTTGGCTCCAATTTACGCAAGAAGGTTTTCTGCACTCATTGAAAATTTTTTTAGAAATAAACAGATACTAATAAAGTAGCGGTAAGTCTATTCTTTAATAGATTATAGAACTTGTTGTACTCGTGGATATGAAAAGTAAGCTGTATGAGAAACTCCTCCTCTAATAAGAAGATTAAGTAAATATATATTTCAAACAGCATTGGCTATTTTATTTACTTAGTTTGTGCTTATATTAAAGTTGAAATTTGGGCTTATAGTTAGAATAACAATTAAGATGACAGAGGAGAGATAGGTAAAAGGATACTATTACAAGTTCATCAAATGATATCTGAAACCTTTGAAACTCGACGGATATTTGTAATCAAAATTTGATTCCATATATATTTGTAGTCACTCCGGCTTAGCTTAGACACGATTTAGATATTTTTAAGAAATGCGTGACAACATTCAACTAACTACATTGAGAAGAGACGAGTAAATATATAATGCAAAGATAAGTATCATTTCATATGAAAATAAATTGTAAGTTCTCTGGTAAATATTTTATAAGTAGGTTAACACGAATCAATTTATTGTTAGAGCAGAGGACAATAATTCCAAACTCGACACTAAAATTAAATCACTACTTGAAATACATCCTCTTCATGGTTCAACTATTCTATGTACACTATATACAAACACTTTAAATCGTTTGAAAAAAGATAATAACTCCAACTCTTAGTATTAACAATCTTACCACACTGGGTGCTCACAATACTCTGTGGTTGTAAAACTATATGGTCGTGACAAAATAAAATCATCTTTTTTTTTTAGAAAGTATTCACATGTATGGCCCTCCGAACTAAAGTTAGAATTTAGTGGTCTTCGAGATTCGAAAGTTTGGTGACCGCTTTCGGAGATCGTTGAGAACTTTCCGGAGTTATTGGATAGTATATTCCATATAATTGTAAGATATATCCCAGATAATAGTGTAAATTTATCCATCAATAATATTATAACAAAAATTATCTTCACTAAATATACACAAGAAATATATTAAAAAGATTATAAAGAATAATAATAATGAAACGTTTGTAATTAATTATCATTGAAAATATAAGCTAAATATTACGGTACTCACAAAAAAGTCAAGGTATTCAGAAACAAAATTGCTAAAATATTACGTACGAAGGTATAAAAGATGCGAAATAATTCACAATCTCATTGATTCTAGAAATTTTTGGATATTTTTCGAAATCCGAATGTGTTGCTGATATAATATTTTCCCCATTACTCGGATTTTATTTTCACATTTTATATTTCCGCCCTTTATGGGATGTTATATTTATTAGCAAATAAAACACAAGTATTATTATAAATATAAATTTACATTATTTTGAGAAGAGTTAAATTTTCTAAAAAATACGAGAACTATTTTTAAAAAAAATTGAAGCAATACTTACTCTAATAATGCTAAAGTCGAACTCTTCCTATGGCTGAGCCAACTTAGTTATTCACTCATCTCTTCCTCGTCTTTACAACATTAAGAACTACACTGCATTATACAAACATGCCAAACAATCGCGTATTATATAAAATCATAATAAGAAAAAAGAAAAAGATATCGTCATCCGGCATTATTTTTATGGAAGGGAAAAGAAGCATCTAAATTAACTAACATTATGTCTTCAAAAGGCCAGACACAGATGTTGAAATATCAAGTTGCAAAGCATTTGCTTTAAATTAACGTTACTTGATCATAATTTTTAACACTTGTGTTCCTAAACTGAAAATGTTTCTTCTACGCGTATCTCTCTAATTGTGCAATTTGTGGTAAATTTTCAATGAATTAATTTCGCTTTTCTTTGAATTCAAAAGCTAACAGTCATAATAAGTATATATATATTTTTAATTACATTTCTTACAGAAGCAATTCGGGGCAAACTTCATATAATCAAATGTTCTTGTCATCCCACTTCGTTCTGACACGATAAAAGAATTGGGCAAATACTTTTTCTACTGACAATAAAATTAAAATAACACGTATTTTTTTTAAAAAAAATTACAAGTTAGTTGCTCCATTCAAAACTAGAGATAAATCGTTAATTTTCAGTACCGTAAGCTAACACTGCTTGAGTGTCAATTCAATTAATTATAATTTACCATTTTTTCAAAAAAGAATTTTTTTAACCCTTTTTAAAAAGACAAAAAATGTAAGCAATGGTCACTGAAAAGTCTGTGTTGGATTTATTACATGTGGTTGGATATTCAAATTCTTATATATAGTTATAACTAATAAAGTTTTGTATACATGTGTAAAGTTTTGTATACATACATAATAAACATTATTTAAAAAATAAATTGTACTAGGTATTACTTTATAACAAAAGAAGGAAGAAATAACAATTCTAAAGAAGTTTGAATAAAGGCGTTTAGTTTAGTTTTTATTAAAGTCACACTAGAAACAACACGAGGGCTATTGGCGACGGACCTCGTAATTTTGAGCCACGGTCAAGTAACGACGACGACTCCTGAGATGGAACCTCCTTCTCCATATTTCCCCACCATCCCGAAGGGAGGACTTGGCACCTCAACCATATTTAACGTGCATCAGCCTCACTTCACGGTGGATCTTTAGTAGCAACAGGGCTCGACGAAAACTACCACCAAGACCTACCACTCGTTTTGAGGAAAAAGAACAATTCGTTAATATTTGTTTTGAAGGGATTGTAGTAGGAAAGATAGGGGAAGATTTTATTATTTATTAACACCACACTTGGGCCATTGACGACGGACTTCGAACCTCGATCAAGTAACGAGGAAGACACCTAAACTGGCACCCCCTCTCCTAACTTCCACACCAGGCCAACAGATTTAACGTGCATCAGCCCCGGCTACGTGGCAGGTCTTTAGCTGCCAAGGATCGAACTCGCGACTGAACAAAAACCGCCGGCCACGAATCCGAAACCATGACCACTAGGCTACCACAGCCACGCTAAAAAAAAGGAATTATACTCATTCGTAATAATAAAATAAATAAAAACATCTTGTATAGGCCGTAAGTAATGTAAAATTTTTATACATTAAAGATATTTAAAGAATAACTGTTCGAATTTTGGACCTGCAAATCGTTTTGTTTGTTCATCACATAGTAATCGTTCAGTTGAAATACAGCTTATGGAAAGAATCGATAAAGAACTTAATATATCCTTTTTCAAAGTTGTCTCATATTTTTAAATAGAGATTTTCTGGAAAAGGTTAAATCTTCTTAACAACTTGTTATATTTTATATAATGTATATTTGCATAGTTTCTTAAGATATTATTTATATTTTTTTTATCTTGAAAAAGGAAGGGGAATGATTAAACTAAACCTGGACTGCACCCCATAAATATCTCATAAATAAATCCTCCCATGCCCGTAATAATATCTACAAATATTTTGCGGGCAAAAATAAATACAAGTGTTGTCCAGAAAGCAAAAGTATCGAGCCTTAGACCCTCAAAAAAGAATTTTTCTCAACAAAATTGGTTGCACTTCATTCAAGATCAAATTTGTGGGAATAGATTTCGAGCTCGTTTGACTCAATCTGCTTAAAACTCTTATTGTAGTTCCGTGTTGAAATGAGTGTCTTGATACCGAATCCTGACAGCTGCGAGTAGAGGAGCTCAATCTGGAGAAAGAAACTGAGATAAATATGATTTTTTTTTTTTTTTTTTTTTTTTTGGTTACAGAAGTAAGAGAGAAAAAAACACCTTGGCAGCGGTGGGATTCGAACCCACGCCTCGAAAGACTGGTGCCTAAAACCAGCGCCTTAGACCACTCGGCCACGCTACCTCAATAATTGTGACCATCAGAGTATACATTTCCGATAAAACAGCTGATCAATTTCCTTCTGAGTGATGAATTTAACATTTATGTATGCAGGAGCGTTACTCATTATGCGTCTTAAATGAATCAGTAGCGTACCCATAGGGAGTGAAAAGGAACATTCGCCCCACACCAAGATTTTTTCTCGAAATTAAAAAAAAATCGCAGGTAATAATTCTTTATTACACTGTTATAGATGTTCTATATTTTAAACATCTGAATTGTTTTCTCCTCTTGCTTAATTTTTTTTATCACGAAGAGAAAAATGGATTTCAGCTAAGCCGATACCTGAGAATAAAATAAAAGTATTTGGTGTCTCTAAAATAGTTCCCCTGGGTCAATGTTTGTAGATGAAGAGAGGGGGAATCTATTTTTAAAGAAAATGCACCCCTTTAAAATGTAAATTTTTTTTCTCATAGTATCTTCGTTATTTTTTTTAAAAAACATCTTCATTTTTGCAATTTTTATATAATTTGATAACATAATATACATCAATACTTGAACAGTTTTAAATAAGAGAAATAAGACTGACATAGGTTATTATTTACTTTTTACAAAGTGGAAATTCTAAACTACAAAATTGCTTGGTTTGGTGCGATGATATGCCCCCCCAATTAACTTCTATGTACGCCACTGAAATGAATAACTATCAAGCAATAGCAATAAATGTAAAGATGTTTTATTATGAGTTTATTATAATTAACTAGTATAAAAATAATACACGAGAAACAGATCCTAAGCAAATTCGTAAGCATATTATGATTTTTTAAGTATATATTTATATAAAAGATAATAATTTTAAACTAAAAAAAAAAAATAAAAGAGCGGATTTTTTTTTTTTTTAAAAAAAAGGTAGCATTTCATAAAATTGTTTCTGCTTTTGACGTTTTTGTTGCTTATCGTTATTTTGATGAGTGTTTTAATACTGAATAAAGAGGGAAATGTTACTAATTAATCCCTTCTCATTGTTTTAAGCGCAGGGTTGAAAATGCGTACAAATGTAATTCATAAGCAATAGTTAAACACTTAAAAAACATTATTTTATTGATATCCTTATCCTATATTTTGATATATCCATCAGTGTTTGTGCGTAAAATGTACGCATGAATCCTGTTTATACTAATTTGAGCTTCATTAATTAAGGGGAAAAAATCGTCCTAACTGGAACTGCTATACCGACCTTTTTCCGGCACAGCAGCACTTAAACTAACCAGTCAAAACTCGAAATGTTATATTATAAAAGTTTTGCTATTGTTCTTGAAATCATTCTTTATATTTTCATCAATAGCTTTTATTTTATTGGTGTGAATCGTGTTTAATTTTATTAGTGTTTTATTATGGGGAAGGAACAATTTCATAAATAAATAAAGAGGCTGTGTTTTATTTTAATTTGTTTATTTCACAATTTTATTCTTAGATAAATCATATATTTTTCTAATGTAGACACTCACAACAAATCAAATGTAATTTGGAAAAAAAAAATTCCGAAAGGGCCATTGGAAAAATCATTTAAACCTAAGCACGTGGTGTAAGTAATAAAAGAAATTCATCAAGACAAGTCCTATTTTTTCTTTTAAAAAGCTTAAAAAAAGAAAAATTGTTTTCAGTTTTAAAGAGATGGAATTTTTTCAGTATTGTTTCCTGGAACGTTAATTTTTAGGAAGAACTAACAAATAAATATACTTGTATTGTATTAATTAAAACGTATCCAATAGACAATTTTATAAGTTAAGTAAATTTTTAATTGAATTATTGAAATTACGAATTTTGCTTTTCTTTTTGAAAGCGATATGTATTGCTAACAGTTTTTAAAAAGAGTTACAGATATTTGTTGACGATTTTTTTATCTTGCCTCAGGAAATTAAGTGATCTTCAAATTGTTGAGAGGGGAGGGGATCCCATTATAATTTAACTGATATTAAAAAACAAGTTATTAGTTATGCATATAGTAATAAAAAATTTAATTGTGTGAAATATTTACTGTCTATATATGTGTCTGTCAGTAAATTAAAACGATATTTTTTTACTTAGCAGTAGCACTATATACATTATTATGAAAACTATTTATATCGTTTGAATAATTAAATTATGTCCAAATGTTATTTATTGCACTGAATTAATCGCATCGTTATTTTTCGATACGATTAACATATTATACTAAGAAAATAATAAATGTAGTTTATAAATTATTTATATTTCTAAATTAATACACACACACACACACACATACACACACACATATATATATATATATATATATATATATATATATATATATATATAACCGTGTTCTTTCTCTCTCTCTCTCTCTCTCAACAACTGGAATGTTTCGAACAAAAGGAAATGTAAATGGTTCAAGAAAAATATTCGATCCATTTTTAGAAAAAAAGTATACATAAATAATGAAACAATTTTAATTTCGCATATACAGTTTCTGACGCGAATAGAGCACCAACTATTTTTCTACTAGTAATAATGACAGCAACAGTGACACTAAAAAATGGTTTTTAATACCTGCAAATAGAAATTCTTAGACAATTTTTTTTTCTCAATAAAAAATATTTTTAAAAGAACATTTTGGGATAAAGGGTAGTCTGGATCCACTGCTTTGAAGAGAAAAAAAAAAAAAAAAAAAATCGCTGGAGTACTTTAAGATATTAAAGTTACATTTTTTCTAAGTTTTTGATATTTACCTTTAAATACATTTTATATTTTGATATTTGTACAAAACTGTATTGCATCGCTTTTACTGTACATGTAAGCAATACTCATTTACCGATCTTTAAAAAAAAATACCACAAGCATTCTGAGACTGTCGATAGGAAATTGTCCGCATTTGGAACATTCTGTGGAAAAGTATAACAAAAAAAAAAAAAAAAAAAAAATGCACAGCTTCCAGTTTAGAAATTATGTAAAAAAAAGCAGTACAGAAAAATTAAAAAGCACAGCAGTAATTAATGTAAATTTTTTTTAAAATTGTTATTTAAATTGTAAATGATTTAATAAAGTAACTTATCAATAAATGCATGTTTACATTCGTTGATGTTTATATTTTTAGATTGCATACATTAAAATTGTGTTATACAAAATGTACGATTTTTTGCTGATAAGGCTAATTTAATTAGATTAATTTGGTTAAAAGGTCATATATTAAATGAATACATAATGATAAACTAAACTTAGAAAGAATATATCAAGAACGTAATGATATAATTTCAATTGCAAAGCATTATGAATGATTCTTCGAATCATTATAAAAATCCTGTACTAATTAATTTTAATTTATTTAAAAATTCTCATTTTTTTTCACTTGAAAAAAAAACAAGTTTTCTGATTTAAAAACACTGGAAAATAGACCATAGCAATAAAAAATTAAAACGATCAAATGTAATCTTTTTTGCTTATGTATTACAAAACTAACTCATTGAATTTATTAGATTAATAATGCGAAAAGAAAATTAATTACATTATAATGTTGGCTAAAATGCAGTAAGGTCTTTTGTAATGAAATAAATTAATTAAATGTAAAATAATTAGAATAAGGATTTATATTTAAAATAGCATGAATTTTGTGAATCATTATTCATGTTATTGTTAAGAATACGTATAAAGAACTCTATTAACTTTTATTATGGTAAATCCATGCCAAGAAATCTATTAATTTGAGCTCTGTGAAGAAAAAAAAAATGGAAACATTTTGGTAATTATTTCAACTATGGATAATTTTTAATCTTTTAGCCCAATAATTATGGGATAGTTTTCAATATGCGGAAAATATAAACTCAAAGATAATCAGAGTCAAATTCTTCTTGAATTTACGGCATTGGCTACGTAAATTCAAGAAGAATTTGACTCTGATTATCTTTGAGTTACTGATTATCGTTGAGTTTATTACTACATTGGAAACTTTTGGGCGAAAAAGAATTTAAAATATATATAAAATAAAGGATAATATTTAAAATATTAAACATTAAGAAAATCCAAGAAAGGAATTGAGGAAAATTATTCGCCATTGATATATCGGGAAAAAGTACATTTGCCATATTAGATTGAGATATGTTACATTAGATTAATTAAAATATCCCTTTTTAATTAAAAAATGTGTTACTCTCTGCCTGATTATCTCTCACACACACTCGCTCTTTTGTATTTTTATGAAGGCTATTTTAATTTTTAGCATTCCCTTAGAATTTCAGTTTTTTTTTAACTCTCTTTCAACATAAAATCTAATTACACATAAAAATGTTAAGCAAAACCAATTATTCTGGGTCATTTGTCCTTCCTGAACCTATAGGATGTAGTTTAATCAGTCTTTGGGGGTCAGTCATTGTTCAATAATCTTCATGCAATCATAGAATAGTAGTTTTTAGCATACTTTCCCACTTCAAAACAATTGTTAACGAACTGCCCTTCTTCCTCAAAACTAGTGGTTGGTCATGGTAGTAGTTTTCGTCGAGTAGTGTGTTCGAGCCCAGTTGCTACTAAAGATTCGCCGAGTAACGAGGCTGATGCACGTTATAGTTGAGGTTTCAAATCCTCCCGTTGGGATGGTGAGAAATATGCAGAAGGAGGGGCCAGTTTAGGTGTCGTCCTCGTCACTTGATCGGGAATCAAAATTACAAAGTCCGTCGTCCATGACCCTCGCGTTCTTTCTCAGTGCGATGTTATTAAACAATCAAATCTTCCCCCACACTATATCAATCCTACGCAGGGGCTAAGCTTTCTCGTATTCCACAACCCTTTTGAATACCTTACAATTTAGCTAAAAATTCTTATCTCTATGGGGACTAAACTTCATTCCGTTCCCTCATAAATATCGCTATAGCAATTTTTAGCGTAGAAAAACTACTGATGTTTAAACATGCTTATTATTTTTAGTATGATCTCAGCTATAAAATAGTAATTTAAGGAAAGGGAAGTTATTACTCTTTAAATATAAACTGCAGATTAACTTTTATAAAAATCTGTATTGTATTTATTTGATTAGAGATTTTCGGCAATACAAGCATTTTCTTCAAGAAATATCTTTCGTCATTTAACTTAGGTTTAAAATTCCGAGGTCCGTCACCAATAGCTCTCGTTTTGCTTCTAATGAGACGTTAATAAAACCAACCAATCAAGCAATGTCTCAATCAGCGATCATTCTATTAGTACCAAACAGGCATTTAGTCCTTTTTTATTTGTTTATTTACTCTCGCTTTCACTTGGTAAGTTTGCATGCAAGCCCAAATGGGTTCAGCACGTGCCAAGGGAGTCCTCACACCACCGGTTAGAACCGATGACCTAGAAAAATCTGAACCGGGAGAAGTAGCAATTCTCTGCAACTACATACCCCCAAATTCGCATTTCCAGCCAATTCAACCAATTTCACATCCATTAACTGCAGCGTCGCGATCTTTGGGAGTCGTCCCTGAAATTCCTCGCTGCTCCGAATGACAGAATTCGCTGCGAAAGGGGCGTGACGAAAGACGATTTGATTTACGACTCTAGCTCCTCCCCCTCGCTTAGAGATATGAGAGGGAGGGGGGAATGACAGACAGGGGTGCACGTGTCTATTCTTAACCTCGCATCCTCCCTCCGCGTCAATGATGAGATGATTGCTCATTAGAGGTAGCTTTGAGGTTGCGGCGGTTTTAAAAGCAGACGATTGCTCGGCACAACCCCCCCCCCTTCCCGCGTAATTGAGACTCACTGTTTCGGCGAGATGTTTCGTGTATAAAAAAATGGTGCACTCGGTGGCGAAAGGAAATGTTTTCAAAAAATAATTTAGTTCATTAGTTTAAACGATTTAATTTAATTAAGTAGTTGAATAGTAATAAGATACTTCCTAATAACATGAAATTCGTTGGTAGGACTTTTAACCCGGATCAGTCTGCAAGATGTATATATTTTTTTTTAATTTCTTGAAATTTCTATATATATATATATATATATATATATTGTTTCTTCCATGTACTTTGAAAAATTATTCGCTTTACTGAAATCGTCTATCTGTTATGTTCGATTCAAAGGAGTGGGGACAGGGATAGAGGCAATTTACAAATATTCTCTGCAACATTAGTTATATCTCTAATCATCACTGACGATTGGCATACTTTTCTAAATTAGCTAAAAGGAAAACGCAGAAACTACTTTAAAGCATTTCTATACGATTCGTACTCGAAATGTTCAAAAAAAAAGATGATTTTCTGTAAATATGTTATATTAACATGTGCTAACATGTTGTTGTTTTGAGAAAAGGCTTCAACAAAAACGGGTGGTCATAAAATAAAAAAGACATGGTGCTAGGTTCAAAAGTAATTATGATTGCATGATGGTAATAATCACATTCAGTTTGTTAATGGTACATTTATATTGCTAACATATATTTAATTAAAAATTTTATCGTCTGCTTTTATTTTAATATCCGAACAGAATGTTATTGCATACTTCAATAATTTATCGTTTGCTCTTCCTGTAATATTTAATTTAATAATTTATTTCTATGGCAGTATTATCTGATTTTCTTCTTTTTGTTGTTAACATTAGCATGTTGCATTTTAGAATATTTTGCTTGAAAAAATAAAAATGCATTAGGAATTGGAAGAAGATATTTTGTATTCTTGATTGTAATTGTTTATGTGGAGCCTGGGGCTCAGAAGTACACTTTACGATAATTAATATTCATTTTGTTGAACCTGTGATATAGATTAAGGAGATGGTTGTTGCTCAAAATAAAGATTGGAAACTTTTATTATTGAATGAGTTTACTTCCAAAGATGAAGGCCTTTTAATAAACAGAATAAATCTTTAAAAAAATGTTAGCACATGTTAAAAAGAAATTGACAAGGCCAATTCTATTTTTTTTTTTTTTTTTTTTTTTTTTTTTTAATTCCATTTTTTTCATATTCTACATCCGAAATTAAATGAAATTTCATTTCATATTTTCACCAGGTTTTTGGATATCCCACACCGGATCTGATCCCATTTAATCCGACTTAACAAAATTTTATTGTACTGCCAGCCAAAACTGTAAACAAAGGAATTTTAGTTGTTGAAGTACCTTAAATATAATATAGATCCGTGAGGAGGCATAAATCAGTTACCTAGAATTTCACTATTTTTTAATCTAAAATGTGGGCTTTAGTACTTAATTTTAACAAACAATTGTATAGTAGAAATTAAAGTAATAGCAAATAATATTTCATAATAATTAACAGTTTAGTGTATTTCAATCACGTTAAAATAATCGTTCCATCGAAACATAGAAAAGAAAAAAATCCTAACATTTTAAAACAACCTACAGGATTTAACACTTTTAATTTATACATGCACTATTCCTGTACTGACTTTGGAAACAAATCTATAAATAAATTTGAGAGCAGGTCTACAAAATTAATCTCTTAATCGTAATGATTCCGATGGAAATTGTTTTGCTATCTCTGTTTTAATTCTATTTGCTTAATTCATACACAAATAAATTCATTATGTAGGATCTTATTAATTCGAATTTCCGGATAACGCGGATCAATCTGCACGAAGATTTTTTTTTTTTTAAATTTGAGAAACGATTTGTAAATTTAATAATATTCATGTACAATAATATATGAAGATAATACTCTGCCGCCAATACGTGCTCGGGAACGAATATTATTCTCATGTTCTGTCATGTATTGATAATCGTTTGCTATTTCTTAACACTAGATATTTAAAAAAAAAAAGTCTAAAGATATATGGAAAGGTTAAAAAATATATGGAAAGATAATGCTTAAAAATCTTTTTAAAGGAATAATAAAGACCTTTTATCAGTTTATTCCCATTTTGGTCAGTGTTCATAAATGGTTTATGCATTCATGAATGTAAAATGTTCAACTTATTAGGTAATAATGAGTTTTAAAAATCTATGTTTGATAAACTTCAAAAACTAAATAAGTAAATAAATCCGTATTCCTGCAGCAATACAAAATACTCGAGTAGCAGCAATAATTAGATTCAATTTTTCATAGAAGAAAAACGTAATTTTAAACATTCCTTTTTTTTAAATCCCGATTAAGCATGTGGGTTAAAAAAAAAATAGAACTGATTTATCGAAGGAATCGATGGTTAGATGCTTAAATACGAGAACATATTTTGCTCTAATTACTGGAGTAATTACTCAGCAAAATGCTTCATACGAAATTCAATTCATACGAAAGATAGTTACAAATACTGAAAAACTCGGTAGGTTTTAAGCAAATCGGCATGAAATTTTAAAAGAATATATTGATCTTTTGCTCGTTAAGTCTAAATATAGTAATGATACATTTGAAGAATAATACTGTTAATTAAATAAGAATTACATTGAAATTAACTATTTTCCTTCTTAACTTAGAGTAGCTTTCAAAATAACGTATTATTACTTTCTTAAAAGTCGATTCAGCTTCATAAAAATTATAACACCATATATCTAATTGTAATTAAATAAATTAAGCTCTTTTTCATTTCAAAAAAAAGAAGAAAAATTCGTGGAAAAAAAAACATCAAAAAATAAATTAATAAATTACGAATACAATTAATTTTGTTACTATAATTACTTATAAATAAAGAGTTAAGGGTTTCTTACGTTATCCATTAAAATTTAATGGATTTATAAAAATTTATTTTTTTAATTTAATGGATATAAAAATATTTTCTTAGAATTATCAAATATATATTTAGGTGGGAGTTTCATGATGAGGTGGATATTCGCTTTATTAATACATTGAAAGTAAATTTTATTATAATGGTTCAAACTGTACACACTGAAGCATCGAACAAGAGTAAATAGTTAAAAAAAAAAAAAAAAACACGATAAATCAAAATTAGAACCAGTGGCATAACGTGGAAGGTGCAGAGGGGACAATGGCCCCAAGGGGCACAGATGTGGGAGAAGGTAAGGAGAGGATGAGCTGGCTATCCTGTCTGCAGCATCAGGCCATGGTCAGTAGATCAGATAACTTTATTTTTATCGAAACTACATACTTATACAGAATTTCAAGGCAATTGAACAAGTGGAAGTGGTTCATAACAGATGTAAGATTTGACCTAAACAATTATAATTACATTTTTGGTGAAGTTAAATAAAAACTTGTCAAATATTTTGTTAAAAATATGAAAATAAATTACTTTTTTTTAAATTCGAAATGGCCGTCGCCATGGATCAAAGCAATTAGTATATCCGTTTTGATTTTTGAATTATTGTCTTTGAACAACTCATAGACGTGATGGTGAGCAGATGAACTATAATTCCTTAAACTTTTTGGCGTTTAGGAGAGTAGTACAGCGTTGATACTGTTTATTTTACACTTTGATGAATTTCCCATGTGCTTTGATTTGTTAGTTATTGTAATGGCATGTTTATTTGTTTTTTACGATTAGTTGAACATATAAGAAAATTAAGATAAAAGTTTTTTTTTCTATTTTTAAATTTTTTAATAGCTTTGCGGTTTTACCCACATGGAATGAATATTATTTATTCTCTCGTTTCAACATATTAAACTATAAGTAGTTTAATTTTACGCATGCACAATAAATCCGTGACATTATTTTTATTTTTATAGGGGCGGTCAATTTAGGGTTCGCCCGGGTTGGCAAAACGCCACTGATTAGAACAACATAAATAAAAAAATACAGCATTTAATAAAAAACTTTTTTTTATTGCATTTAATCTTAAGTTGCATTCTTTTAAATATTTTTATTATTTCGCAGTATAACAAAACTTTTTCACTGCAAAATTAGATATTTAAGACTCGTATCTACCGACCATTTTGATTTCGAGGACGTAATGTTAATTCTATGTAATTTCTACTACCGTCCTCAAATCTTGACTATTTTATCTATCTGATGGTAACAAAGTGCATACGAAAAAGCAAAGAAAGATGAAGGGTTCAAAAAATAATGAAGGTGGGATTACATTCCTGCCCCCTCCCCCCCCCCAATTCTGAAAAATATTTTTACACCCATTTTAAAGATTCTCTTTTATAAGTTTTCCAATCTTTCAGAAATATTCTAAAATATTTTCACAAATCGGGGAGAAAATGTAATTCCGCAGAAGTATTCATTATTTTTTGAATTATTGGATGCACTTTTTTTGTATTCAAATAGATAAAATAATAAAAATTTGAGAACAGAAATAGAAATTCTATTAAATTAACAATATGGCCTGAATCAAAATGACCCGTTTACGGGAGCCTTAACATTATATGACTTTTAGCAGAATAGTTATCGAAATTTTTCAGTATAAACAGGAACTCCAATTTCTTTAAAGGATACGGCTTTCTAAAAAAATTTCGAACAGGAAATCTGCCAAACACAAAATAGTACCAACACGGACTTAATGTTGTACTCATCAATAAAAAAAAATATCAGTAAGATATAATAACTGCTTTACAATTTAATGGGTGTCTGTACGCTGGCGTAGAAAAGGATCAAGAATCCAGAAAGTTTGAATATTTTTCAAAATATTTCACAAACTCTTAAATTTTCCATAAAAAGTTCGTTCATTTCCTTGGAAACTCTTTTCATATTAAGAAAAATAATACTTACTATAAATCGAATGCCTGATGCTATAGGTGAAGTTCTGTTTATTGTTTACGACTTCCAAAAATATGAAATTTGCTCCAAATATTATTTCCGAAATTCTTTCTATACTGTTCACGCTTTATTTCTCCGTACATGTATAATATAATAAAAAGAAGAATTAATTATAAATCTTTAGCAATTTTAGTGACTTACTGAAAGTGTTATAATTACAATACGCAACTGTATCACACCATGTTTGCGTCGTGCTATGGAAAATAAAACTGGTAAAGTGACATTAATTTTATCTACTATTATATTTTTAAATTACGTAACCTACTTTCTGTAGAAAAATTGTTTTCGTTGCAATCATATGACTGTCAAATGTATGTATTCATAATGTATGTTGCAATGTTGTCAAATGTATGTTGCAATCATATGACTGTCAATGTAGTGGGGCTATTAGGTTTTAGATTAAATCCGCTCCACAATACAATTTCAATTATTATAATCTTAAAATATATTAAAAGGACGGGAGAAACTGAATATGTTATTTTCTTATCACTGATAGTAACTTTTTTGCAATAAGAGAGATATTAGATGGGGATGAAACAGTTGTAATGAAAACTAGTTTTTCTTCTTTATTGCACCTTTGGACACTTTGGGAGGAAGGGAGAATTTGATATGCCCGGATAGCTCAGTCGGTAGAGCGTTAGGCTTTTAACCTAACGGTCCAGGGTTCGAGTCCCTGTTCGGGCGGCTATTATTTTGCTCACTTTTCATTTGAATGTAGCTTCACAGTTGCGTTTTCTAACATAAAAAAATATTAGCTTTTAACACTGAGGAAGAATTGAAT
Source organism: Nephila pilipes (assembly GCA_019974015.1). Taxonomy (NCBI): domain Eukaryota; kingdom Metazoa; phylum Arthropoda; class Arachnida; order Araneae; family Nephilidae; genus Nephila; species Nephila pilipes. The sequence goes on from BMAW01119056.1 coordinate 115,156, forward strand.
TTCGGCTATGACTTTTTTAATGTTATTGTTAGAGTTTCTTTTTAATGTAACTTAGTCGAGGTTCGAATCATAAAATTTCTTTTCCCGAAAATCCGTATTATGTTTTCATAAGAGCCATGCAATTTGATTGTAAAATAATTTTTTTTTCTTCAAATATTGAATGCTAAAAAATGGTTGGTTCTAAAACCTAAATATAAATGTTTTATGATTTAAAAAAAAAACCTGTTATCCAAAGACATGTCAGGTGAAAAATAGTAATTAATACATTTTCTCTTAATCTTTTGAGACAAAAAAAAATTAAAAAATCTATTTTATATATAATTTTAATAACACATTAAACTTTTTATTAAATGTTGAAAATTTGAAGCAATTAATCAAAGTGTTTCTTCTGAATTGCTGAATTATTCACAATCATTTAATAATATATAGCTCTGTCTTACCTCAGTGTGGATAATGCTAAAAATCTTCACAAATTATCAATGATTTATCAAAATGCTGATTAAAATATCTAAAAACAAATATGAAAAATTTATAAAAACTATAAACCTACAAATATTATAAATTTAAAGAAAAATGCAGTAAATTATCAAAATAATCATACAAAATTTAAAACATACAAAATAAGTAATAAAAAAGTTACACTTTTTTGAAATACAAACCTATACTCAGTAATTTTAATAAAAACGTATATAAACCATTAATTAAAATTTAGAACCTAATTAAATACAAAATTGCCCAAAACATAGCAAATCTTAAGAAGGAAAAAAGAAATAACGAAAAACAAAAATGGAAACAATATAATATAAATAACTTTCCCATTCTTTGGAATTGGAAATGTACGCTAAAACTAGTTTTACGGATCCAACCATTAGAACAAACAAAAGTTCAGAAACGAGCGTAAAATTTAAAATTATAGAAAAGAAAAAGTAAGAAATGACATTAAAGACTAAGTAAAAAACCAAACTTTACACCAATTATTACTCACAAAAAATATTTTAAGACTTAAGAAAGTGAAACTTTTATTTTTTTACGATATTGTTGTGTTTATCTCTATCCAATATGTCCAATACGGTGGAACAAACATTGTGAAAACCGCCATCTATTAAATGATTAATTGAATGTATAAAAATACAGAATTTACTTAAAAAAATCTTTAAATATTCTTTTTTTTAATACTTAAGAACCTAAAGCCCTGTAACATTTTTTGATGCAATAATTAAATTTACTTAAAACACTTAAGTTTATGAACGAAACTGTTCTAAAAACTTGTGCTTTTCTCTGCTGGTCAAAATTAAATGAAAAAAAAAAAATATCAAAAAAGAAAATATCACATTTTTTGTGACAGGGGTGGTCAGCTATACTGCCTTTGGGAGAAAGGAATATTTGAAAGAGACATTTATGGATAGATGGCCACTCGGTATTACTTCGTTCAGTTTGTGTTACTTAATCTTTTGTCGTTTTATGACGACTAGTTTAGCATCGTAATACAAAAATAGTCAGGCATATTAAACTTCTATTTTAAACAGAATCCCATATTCACATAATAACTTCATTTAAATACTAATAAGATCCGCTACTTAATTATTTTAATAAATAAATCATATTAAACGAAATCTATTGGTTATTGAGCACATTATTATTGTTGTTTTTAAGCTGTGAAGAATACCTAAATTTGCTGGAAGAATACCTAAAAACAGAACTATAAGAAACTAAAGCATGTATGCAAGTCTTTTAGAGTTACTAAAAGTAACCCATATAATAAAATTTGATTGGGAAGAATAATTCTAAAAATAATAAGAATACTATAGAAAACCAAAAGGATACATGCAAGTCATTTTGTAGAAATGGTATTATAAAAATCATGTATAGTTTTCTCGAAAGAAAACAGATTTTCCTGTCCTACAATCCTATATGATATTTTAATGTATTACAGATATGAAAATAGTATGAAATTAAATATAAATAATATAATAGAAATTGCAGTACAATTATTTAAACATAGAGAGACATGAAAATCGTTACGCAAACAGAAAATACATTCATTTTAATAACCAAATGCAGTTGTTATTTAGATAATACATAAATCTCGAGCTTTTAAGTACAAAAGTAAAGATAGATCTTACTGCAAACAGAACTCTTAAGCAGAGTTTATAAGAAACACTGTATAGAGATATATAGGTCTTGAACGAAGAAGAAAACCAACAACATTTTATTTCCAGAAATATATGAACTTCATCTATATTTTCCCAAATTAGAACTTATAGATAGTTAAATAAAAATGCACAAAATTAGCTGAATTTTAGTGGAACATAACATCACCATTTGACATTGCAATCGAGGGATAATTAAACTATATCACTTTGACGTTGTTATTTAAGGGTTAAATTACTCAAGTCCACCAGAACTATACGGAAAACTCGATGCATTTTGTCTCAACGCATGTATCTGTCACAATGATTTTAAATGAGATGGATTACTTACAACCTGTTCCTACAATTAATTATAAATAATGTTCAACGAAACTAAAGAATATCACATTATTCGAAAATAAACTGATGAAATTCTGGCCTTATTCCGCTACTTATATGTGCAATAATCTAAAACATCGTATTATTGTTGTTATTTCTAGAGAAACATTTTCACTCACTAGTTACTAGTGACGTCTGCCTTCATTAATAACCTTGGTTTACGCCATATCTCGATCTAATATAAGTCAGAATTAATAAAATCCTATTGAAGACACGCAAGAGCCAAACATAATTATTCATTTCTTATCGTAGCAAATATCTAATGTCACTCTGTCAGAATCTCAACCTAACTTAATTCCTAATTTATATTTAAAATAAATCTTTTCACTACATCACTGTACTTAATTCTACGACTCTCTTAAAACAGTAATTACGTAGTATTTTTAGAGAGCTCTCTTCAACCCAGAAAATTGACAGAAGAATTTTAATTCGAATATCAATTCTCTGATGAAGTCGTTATCCTCTCTTTATCTTCATTCATTTCCTTTATTTCTATAGCTTTTATATCATATATCTAAATCTTCGCTTCACTTTTCTCTTCATCTAATTTACCTACTATGCGTTTCATTTTGGTTAGAAGAAATTTTATACAATCTCAAATAGCTGAAAGTCCCAGATGTTAAAGAAAATCGAGAATAGTCCGACGTCACTAACTTCACTCAAACATGTTTTTAGGAAGCAATCCAAAATTAAAATTTTGCTTACACAAACTAGTGTGTTGTGGAATCTAATAGGACTCAAA
>BMAW01119056.1:131564-152862 GCA_019974015.1 Nephila pilipes
TTTTTTTTGATATTTCGAGATCTCTTTTCACCATTTTATTATCAAATAACATATAATTATTCAGCAAAAAAGAAAGAAACCACAGGCCCTAAATCTGAATAGAGCTTCTAAATTTCAGCCAAGCAACATTATGAATGACGGAGCCCCGTATATTCGTATCAAAGATTCTGCCGCAAACTGGTACTTACGCAAACAATTACAAAGATGAAAGTCATTCCATCAAAAAGTAACCCAATCACTTACCAATCGATCATTCTTGGTGGATAATTAATTTTTTTCACATCCTCCACACCACTGAACAAAAGGAGGGGACTGTTCGAATAATTGTCTCTACCGCCCTCCTGTGTCGGTCCACCCCGGGGCAAAAGGAACCGGTTCCCACACACGCCGATGAAGGATAGTAGAGTTGAGTACTAATTTACACTAAAAACTTCCGCTTTCAACGGAAAGATGAATCGAATTGATGAGCTTTTGACGGTTATTTTCGGAATTTTTTTATGCTGGATTTCTCCTTTCTTCATCTCATGGTGCGACGTACATAGGGACGTTATGAAACTTAATGGAAAAGAGAAGTCGCCGTAAGTAGGAAATTATTTCCGAATGTGGCAAATAATGATATGCAATTATTTATTGCTGTATGAATTAAGGTAATTTCGGTGGTAGGTTTTTCATTTTAAAGATTAATTTAGGTTTCAATACAATTAAGTAAGTTACAACATGGAATTAGAGTTGTGTATGCTTTGTGATTGCTCACTTTGCAGCAACGAGAAAACATCATAACTTTCTTCTTACCAAAGTTGCATAACGCGCTATTGGCAGCGAACTTCACAGTTTAGAGTCCTGTTGAGAATTCAGAGAAAGATGCATGGATAGGCCTCTTATTATACAAAAAAAAAAATGCAGTATTCCATGTGAGAAATCTAATGTGTAAGTAATTGATTTAAAAATGTAGTTCCATAATTTCTCTTATCATATCCAATCTGCATTCCCCCGTTGAGGCATCAGGTTCAATGTACACTCTAAAAACATAACGTGGGGCGTCTCTCTATTATTCTCTTCTGATTTTAAATTACGAACTTCAAGTTTTTAGTTTATGGTCTAAGCACAGATATATTCAATCTTTAATCAATTGAAACAGTCACAGATATTCTTCAAAGTGTGACGGCCTTCTTTTACGCGTCCCCTCTGTCATCTTAAAATTAATTACGGGATCTAAATTAAAACTTAAGCTCAAGCACATACCAATAAATTAAAATATAGTCAGTTACATCCAAAAACATCTTTATTTACTCCTCAAATGAGGGAGATGCTGTCCACAGTTAATCCGTTCCGCGAGTCCTACCAACTGCTATAACCTATCTAGGAATGCTCTTACCGGGATAAAATGCGAGTACCTCATGCAATTGCTCCGACAGCGTTGAGTCCTAATCTCAATAAATCTGCTATGTAAGCCAGAATAATTCCACGCACATAACACGAACATTCTTCTTATTATCATAACCTTTATTATTTCAAATCAAATATCTCACGCTTTTAAGGGCTTAATTTATAATTATTTACTCCCCTTCCGAAGTTAATTTAATTTGCATCATGTTTCGTTTGATTGGAAAGAAGCTTGGAACATTAATATAAAATCAGAAAGAAATCCTAGGTGTTAAGCAAAATAAATCGCGAATAGCTCAGTTTTTAAAAGTACCCATTTATTGATGCTATTAAGAAAAATACTTTCTACCTTTCACAGTCCATTGATGCATTTGCTAATAAGTTCTATTTAAATATGATGCATCAAATTTCTGGGATCCGAGTCGAAGTACTTACGGCTAGGTATCAACAGCTTCAACAAGGAAGAGTATGATCTTTACTCCCGTAATACCAAAATAAGTTACACACCCATACATAAGTATTTTTCATGCACAATTCAATTCCTTTTCACTGCTGCTACGTCTCGACTAATATAAGCATTAATTATACACCTGTTTTTCACTATCACTTCATTACACTTCTTCAGTCAACATAATTAGCGTGATTACGTTCCATTTTATTGGGTCGAGATTTTAATATTGGTAAAAGTAAAGTATAAAGTTTCCCCAAGACAATTACAAGAAGAACGCGAATAACCCATTGATAAAAACTGGCCCCTTTAATTCCTGAAATTAACACGAAAATTCAGTTTTTTCTTGAAATTAATTTCTATGAGCCTTCAATTAAAATGTCTTTTCTTTAGCACAAATTTATGTACTGAAAGGAAATAAGTAAGTAATAATAAAATAAATAAACAAATTTTTCCACAAAATTATAATTTCTTTTCGCTTACAACTATAATGTCTTCTCTTTCGCACAAGTTCAAGTGCTGAAATGAAATAAATAAATGATTATAAAATAAATTAATTAATTTCTTAAAATTAATTTCAATGAACGTACAAAAAAAATATCATTTCTTTAGCTCTATTATTACGCGATGAAATGAAATAAGATAAGCTTAGCGAAACATTTTTCACTGAAGGAGAAAACATCGATAAGAAAAAAAATGTGCTTCAATTACATTTTTACAATACAGGGTGTTTCGAAACTTATGAGCAAAAAATTCAGCCTTTTCCTAATTACTGTACGTTGCCATGTCTCCTGAAATCCATGATTAGAACGACGATGAGTAAGAAAACTCGCGTTTTATGTTTTCCATTGCAGCACTGTCTAGCGGTCCACTGCTTGCTCTCCGTCTATGCATTATAGGGGAAACTTGTATTCTTAGATTTTTGCTATCACTCCTTAAATTTTTGCTAATGAGTTTCGAAGCATCCTGTATACGTTTGATAGTTAAAATTTAAGAAATAATGTGTTTTAAATCTATCAAATTGAAAAAAAAAAAAAAAAATACAAAAAAATTTAATTTTGAAAGGAAGTAGAATATTAAAATAACAATATAAAAGAAGTGAAACACGGAAGTCTCAGCAAGACTCGGGGATTTTTGTAGAGCAATATTTTTATCCTGTCATCTTTAAATATCTTTCAACTCGGTAATGTCGTGGTCTCAAACACATGCCAGAAAGATAAATTATGAAGTACTCAGACCAAAAACTTTTGAGTCTTCATTCAAAAGAAATGAATGAGCAACATAACATTTGCTACCAAATGTTAGTTATATCTATTTATAGGATCTAATTTAGGGATGTAAACTAACTATATTCATAATGAAAAAAATTTGGGTTTTTTCATTCATAAAATTTTTATAAGACAGCAAAAAATAATAAGAGACGTATTTATATTTTATGTGAAGAATAGAAAAACTATAAAATATTTGATTAGTTGATTAAAAATATTTTAAAAATTTAAGCAATCACTTAAATTCGTGTATTTATAGTTCACAACGAAATTGTTTTATTTATTAAGATATCGAGTAAATATAAGAGATTGATTAAAATTTTTATGAAAAAAATTCGATTACCATTAGATTTCTCGGCAAGTTCTCGCTGATTTTTGCTAGCTTGCTTTAAGAAGATTTGAATAAAGTAATATTTCATTTAGTGTTTTCTTAGACGATGAAAAGTTAAATGAAACAGCGTTAATTTAATTTAATTTTAAGATGTTTCTTACTAATTTGAATAAAATAATGCACAAACACGCACACAGGTATATAAAGTTTATTTCCGTAATGAAGATACTGAATATGTACATGCTCAAAAATATTACCTAATTGTTGAGCTTAGCATAATATGTTCTTTGTGAGGACCCAGTGCCAAAAAATTCCAAGCAATCAACTGTTATATTATGCACCCTTAATTTTTCTTCTCTGTTTAGTCTAACATTTGTTATTTAGTTTTTTTCTTACTAAAATTAAAAGCCGTTCGAATAAATGTAAAATGAACCACGTATTTAAATCTCGGTTATGTAAAGCGAAAGCAGGTTTAGTTCAGCTGCGTTAGCTTTGCTTAATCACAATCAGTGAGTTCGAACAGGAACTTATGAATATATTACACATATAGTAAGACTTCATTTAGAGATTGAGATGTGACGTTGGGCTATTCGCGGTTTTCTCTTCACTAACCTTGGGGACTTTTAATTAAGATTGATTGCTTTTGATAAACAACCTTTGCCCAACCAAAAATGAAACGTGATTATGCAAAGCAGGTAGAAATGAAGTGAAGCAGGAGAGTTAGGAAATATATAAACACAGACTGAGAGTCGAGGTAGAGAGATTGAGGTTGATGATTCTAGTGTTCAACAATTGTTCCAGAGTCGGAGTGGAAGTCGAAGCCGGGAATTGTTACAAGTTATCGGCTGGTCAATGTATGCTAGAAGTCAAGATAGCCTTAGTGTTAAGAGTCGGTTAGATTATTACTGGTAGATCGAGTTAGAATAGTTAAGGCCTTGTCCGGGAGAGCATTTATAGTTGTCATTATATTAGCAAGCAACTTATAAATTGTGCGTTTATCGTTCTAACGTCTCTTTGATCGATTTATTGACTTTAGTGTTAAAATATTGAGTTTAGCTATGTCACAGGAGGCAAACAGGAATAGTCTCCTGTCACAGAGATACCTTCCTGGATGACGCATCGTTAAATGAATCAGCGTTTAACCAATCATTTTAACACATAGTAAATATGGAAATGAAATACGCGACCCAAAATAAGGAAATGTTACTTCAATTTTAAAATTTTAAGCATCAATTTGCATAATAAGTTACGTAACACACAAACACGGGCACAGAAATATAAAATGTTTTCTTTTTTTTATGATGAAGGTCCTGGGTCTCTCATTACCTTAACATAAGAATTCGATGAGTTGTTTTATTTTAAATAAATGAGCAATAAATTTTTATACATAAATTAATTTTTTGCGATTGTCCAAAAAGAATAAAAATTGTAACGTTCGGTTACTTCTATGCGACTCTTGTGTCATATTATAAGTAAGTATAACTAACTCTAAAAGTCAATAACACTGATGCAAAGACACGCAAGTCTGTTTCAACTCAACTATTTATTTATCAATTGCTATAATATATTATATTTAATGGGTTCTATCTCTCTTTGGGACTTTAAAATTAGTCCACCAGTTTAAATGCCACCAAAATATTACGTTCTTAGCAAACCCTCCCTGTTGAGGTTGTTTTTATCCATCAAATCATCGGCGATAGCTATAGCCAGAAGCTACTCTTGATATTATCGGTCTCTTGTTAGAAATATACTCAGAGTTAACCACACTCTTCCTCTATCCTCTAAATTCCGCTTTACTTATATCACTATATCTGACTCACTTCACTTTATTTCCACCTGCATCTAATTAACATAATCACGTTTCATTTGGTTGGGAAGAAATTGTTATTTCATGCAATTAATCTCAATTAAAGTCTCCAAGGTTAGTGAAGAGAAAATCGTGAATAGCCCAACGTCACAAAGTACTGGCACTATCGTCTAACTCAATTCACAAAGTGTGGTGTATTAGGTACGCGTACTGTACATTTTATATGTATTGTGTATCGTACACAATAAAACACACTTGCTCCAAAGTATTACTAAATTATTATACACGTATACACTATTCTTTTTTGTTCTCTGTTTAGTCTTTTCGATTGGATTAATTAACATAACAAATTAATTTTGTTAATTTGTAATAAAATTAATAAAAAACATGACGAACTGCAAGAAAATACCAATTTAGCAAAAAAATAAAATGTCCCCTTTTTATCGAATCAACGTTTACTGAGGAAGCTCTAAAGGATGCCTTATTGTATATCAGAATAACTGAAAACGACACATACATATATTTTAAAAGGTTATATTTCAGACTATAAATGTCTTAAATATGGACTTCACTTTAAAAAGGTTTGGTTAGGGTACATCACAATTTTAGTTAGTTTTACAGTTTTTGAATGAGGAAGGAAACAAAGTACATTGCAAAGATTTGGTGTTTTTCTTTTTGGAAAAGCAAAAATGCCACACAAGCAACAAAAACAACAAAAAAGATTTTATTCTATTTATAGTGAAGGTGCTGTAACTGAAAATGCGGAAGTTATTTGCTGAGTTTAAAACTGGTCAGATGCCGAAGAAAAAGTTATGCTTTGAGTCAGAGGGGAGTAGGAAGAAATATGTATGAGTGTTATGAGATTCTGTCATACAACATCCAGAAAATCATTGATCCCAATCAGACAAAAAAAAAGCACTCTGATAATATGATTTCAAAATCATCACTTCGACATTTCGGTTATGTGATTGCTTTTAATACTGAAGTCCATACTGCGGCAATAACATATTAAAAGTTACAAGAAAAATCAAAAAAATTTATAATTCCCCCAAGGAAAAAAAAAAAGAGAGAGAGAGAGAGAAAGCGTGCAGACAATGTTTCCCGGTAAAATTTGTTTAATTCTTCTAAAAAAAGTATTTTTACAAATGCAAGTTTTGTCAAATTCTCTTTTGGTTAAAAAGCTATCACTAAGAATCTGAAACATATTCCATTCTATTCCTTTTCTTTTTTTTCTTTTATGTTTCGAAGTCTTATTTTATTGTTTTTATAGTGTAAATTACATTTGTAATAATTTTGATTAGTTTAATTTAAAATAATTTTAAAGAAAGGGAAGAATTCGATTTTCACATATATTTCTACAAAGAAACAAAGGATTACTTAACTAAAAAATAAAACACAATTTTTAATTCCATGTTTAGAGACAGATATCTTGATTGAATTTGATAAGGAATGGGCAAAATCGTGTATATATGCCTCGAGAATAAGAATGACTATTAGAATAATTCTAAAGAACTACGAGTATTAAAAAGTTTTCAGTGACAGAAATTTCCCTTCAATTCAATGAAACGTTTTGTGCATATTATTTTACACTCTTCTGTATCTTTTCTTTCTTTTTCCTTTTTATGAAAGTTTGTATTTATTTCATTTAAGGCTGTCTTTGCCTAACGTCTAACAAACCGATCCAAACTCTGAACATATTTTTAGAAAAAAAAAAAAAAAAAAATTGATTAAATTTTCGTATAAATTTGCGACGCTGTAACACGTATATCTGTTTATACAGTATATTCTTACGATTTAGAAACATTCTAAAAATACGCCTCACACTCTTGCCATGTACACGCAAAGTTTAAAACTAGTCAAACATTGCAACGTAGGACACAAGTTATGAAACACATTCAACACGTGAAAAAATAGACTGTTTCATGCACAAATGGGTAGTATTACAAAATACGCTGCTTTGTAAGGAATAACGAAGTCAAAATATAATATTAATGTTAAAACAACTTTCTATTAGAAAAAGTGTTTAGATTTTGGGTCTTATTCTTCAACTTAAGATTTTAGGCTCTTAATTCTTTTTAAGGAACATCATAAGATTATTCCGTATTAGTTTTTAATTTGAGTTTTGTAACCACACAAAGATAAAAAAAATTATTTTTTCATTAAGGAAAATAAGGAGAAAAGAATTTTAAGTAGTTTAAATAATTATTAAATTTGAGTTTATTGTACAATTTTAAAATCCTCCTGTCAGTCAAAACCTATTAATTTTTCCCAAGTCATTTTATTTTGCTATATTATCGTTTAAGCAGAATTTTGTTATCATGTTAAAAGAAAAAGAATCATATTCGCTTAAAAATAAGGAAAAAAGATTATTAAGTAGTTTAAATAATAATTACATTTTAATTTACTGTATGGTTTATTAATCCAACTATCTGTCCGAAACCTACATGCTTTTCATCTGTAAATAAAAAGTAAGCTATAAGCATTTGTATTAGAATGAGGATAAGCAAAAAAGTATGAGATCTTAATTATCATGCCTTTTTTTACATTACATATGCAGATCATCACCTTTTTTTAAATATTCATTATTGCATGCGATTTACACTTCATATATATTTCAAAATGGAATTAAATGTATCACACTTCATTAATATATAAACGCGTGAAAATATATCACGCTTTTTCCACTCTAAATATCACCTCCTAATGCAAAAAATTCTGCGCCCAACAAACTGCTTATTGTAAATAAGCGAAAGTGATACTTTATTATATCCAGCACAATCTAAACTTTATATTTCCGTTGTCAGTACTGCAATTAGGAACATAATCTTGTTTACTTTAAAATTCCTCAAAAAAAGTTCAAAGCCCGAGTGCCGAATGAAAACGAGTTCTTTATCCCGGCGTAGAATGTGATGCGAAGTTTTGAATATGATAAGCAGCTTTTAAGTCGATTAGCGGGTAATTACATTTCACAACATGATAGGCCTAATAATGCTTTCTCGTCGAAATTTGTTACACTGATAAATGTTTCACCATGTGTAGTCAATCCCAAGCGGCGATAAGTTTGGAAATGCATCCTTCCAAAACGAAGGGGAGGAGAAGAGAGGGAAAAAAAATCGAATAAAAACTTCGAATCCCGAACCCATTAGTTAAATGTCTAAGCGATTTAGTCGGCAAAATCTGCCGACTCTTGAAGCGTTCGAACAGCTGGACGAAATGCTAATTCAGATAAGTTAACTTTCACCGAATCTCCGGGCAATTCATCAAATTATGCACGGTGCAAATGGCAACGAGGAGGTTAGCCAATTACGATGCGAGCCAGAAAATTCTACGAATCCCTGCGATGCAAACTAAAATTAGACCGTTGCCAAAACGCAGCCCGAAACTTCGAACGGAAGATCCACCTTTCTCGTGTTACACCGAATCGTCTTCTTCCTAATGGGTCTCTGCATTACATGCTTGTTAAATATTCTATCGTTTGTCTCCCAGGAGTTCTAAAACTGTTTATCATCTTTCTGTGACGTTCGATTTTTTTTTGTTATTTCAGTGAGGGAAAAATCGTTTGCTGGTTTCATTTTTTTTCCCCTCGGCATCTGCTTGAAAAAGGAAGTATCTTACCCCAGAAAATAATGCTAGAACACTTGTCCCTGCCGTGTTCTGGATGGTTGAAAAAGTGATGAATATGTTATTCCGAAACAACTCGCACGTTTGTGAGAAAATTTGAAACTCGCAGTTTCAGAAAATAGAAGACGGGAAAGCGATATTCCATCATGTCACACGAAGGAACTGAAATAAAATATATTCGTTCACAGAAATAGACCATGTTTTATCAAGAGGGAAGATGTGTATTTTTTTAATGGATAGGGACAAAAAAAACGCTTGTTTGTGCTGACATTTAATTTTTTTTAAAAAAAAGGAAGATTCAACAGTGTGTATACTATTCGAATTTTTTAAATGAAAAGTCTTATGGTATTGTTTAAGTATCAAATTGCGAATTTTTTTTCAACAGTAAGAGAATTTTTCCCATTACAATCACCAATAAATAAATAACTACAATTATGACGTGTTACATGAGAATCAGTTTCTTAGAGTAATTAAAGTTAACGGAAGCATACTTCTTTTGAAATGAATTTAAAAAAGAGGTAAATTACAAAACTTAAAAAAGAAAGCAGTTCTATAATTTTTTTTAGTTTGTTTTATAAGAATAAATTTCACTTTTTTAAAATAAAGATTTGTTTTGTTTTTCAAATGAAGCATTAAATATTTTCACTAAATCATTTTTTTCATGATAAAGGTGAAGTTCTGGTTAGTAAATTCTTCTTAAAAGAATTTATGTATTCATCATAATTGAAAGCAAATGTTTTATATTCTAACGCACTACTGTGTTTTATTTTTTTAGTACAATAACTAAAAAAAAACTCATCGAAATTTGCAAGTAAAATATACGACTTTTTCCATGCTCACTAAAAATGATATTGCATATATAAACAAAATTATTCTAAAAAAATGTTAATTATTATCAAGTTTCAAGACTTCAAGCAAAGATTAAAGCATATGTGATGGGTTCAACATTAAATTAATGCAAACACTTTAGAGGTTTATCAAACTCCATTGCTTCCGCTATTCCTTATTCTGACAGGGTGGTTTTTTTTTTTTTTTTTTTTTTGGTATAAATAACTTCTGGAAATTCAGTTAAAAAGTCAGGAAATTCATATTTTGAAACATTTTTACATGCAAAGACAGTAATAATAAATTCAGTTCAAATTGATGTAGCATTCTAAAGTTTTCCCGGATTAACATGCAAAATGTTTTACTATTTTAAACAATTCGCATTCTAAAGTTTTGAGAGTACTTCATTTTAAGGAACATATTCACAAAATTCTTTAGGTTATTGCGGTGTCCTTGAAAAAATTTTAAAAATCAATTCGTTTAATTTATTTTATTATTGCCTTATACAAATGAATTATTAATACATTTTATTGATATGGCAGCGAATTATAAGAACACAGCATTCGAATACTGAAAAAAATTGATTAATATCAAACTATTACATTTTACTTGAAAACGTGGTTCAAATGTGGATTGAGTGTTTTGAAAGGCAGAGGCAGCTCAAAGCGGCTGTTATTTTAGAAATGAATTAAACTCTAGATAGAGAGAGACCTTGAAATCAATGCGAACTTTTCAGCTGCTTTAAAGGAGGCTAAGAAATTTCACCTGACACGTACTTTTGACAGTTTTTACAATTTCAATGGAGAATATGCAATCAAAACCTTTTTTGAAGTCTACTTTAGATAAAGTTCTAAAATGTATATGTGAAATTGAAGGTAAAGGTTTTAAATTTAATTTATTTTGTGTTAGTTTTTTTTTTTTTTTTTTCTTTACAAACTTAACTCGTGACTCAAAGTAATAAAACCATAGTAACTTACATTTACTATGATACAACTTTACAATTTTCTTGAAATTTGAAAACTGAAATTTAAAAAATAACAAGTCCTATGTCGGTTTTATCTAGTTATGTAAATTTAAATTCTAATTGTAATAAAAATACATTATAACAGAATATCCGTAGAAACTCCTGCAATTTTTTTTTATCAGCCTTAAATATTTTATTGATTTTTGTAATAACGGAACTAGATCTGGGAAATACTTCGCATTGTTTTATAAAATAAGCCAACTATTGCAAACTATATTCCTCAAATCATAGGTTTTTTTTTCTCCTTAGCTAAAAGTCTCTCATTATTCTTTACTTTAAAAATTTCATTACCTGAGAAAATAATCGATACAAAATTAATAAACAATTATTGAAAATTGTGTCTTCAAATCAGAATTTTTATACTGTGTTTGAAGTTAATACTTAATAAATTTGTGATGTATTTCTTTCATTATATAACTATACAACTACCTTAAAGTCTTATTAAATAGACAATAAGTTTTAAACTCCAGTTGAAGATACGTAAGATAAAGACAACACATTTTATCTATCAAAAAATAAGCAAGAACACTCCTTCTCTCAAATCCTTCTTAACTTGGATAAACCTAGTTTGTATTCTAATAATGAAGTCTTAGTTTTCCAAATCATTCATTCAAGTTCACACATTTAGATCATTGCGGGTTTGACTCATATTATTCGGATTATTGGTCACTTTCAACTACTATCAATATAAACAATTAATTATTAGAATTCATTCTAATCCACATAATCTATTAGCTTGTCTTGATCCTCTATCTCCCTTCTCTTTCATTTCAATTTTATTTCACTTACATATCACAATCATTATTTCAATTCACCTCACTTCTTATTTTCATCTAATTCACATAATCACGTTAAGGATTTGTAACTGTATGCAATTCAAATTGCAAAAAATTCTTTGAAGTTAGTTGAAGAGAAAACAGCGAATAATCCAACATCATAAATTTGAACAAAAATGTCAATTAACAAGTAATCTAATTCAAAATGTATATTTTGTTGCCAAGGTATCAATGACAGTATAAAATTAATATAGCAGTTATAAGAATTACCCACAGGAGGTTGAGTCATAATTTTCGTAAAAAAATTATTAGAAAAAATATATTAATAAGTAACTAGATATTAATTGCCGTTTTTGTACCTTTACACCATTAAAATATTAATAGTTTAAAAAGAATAAAAAAAGTTGTTAATATTTACAGAATAAACCACAGAATGAAAAATGTAAAAAGAGTCGTCTAATTAATATTATTTTTAAAAACAATCCTATACGATGAAAATGATTTTCCATTGGAGATCATATTAAATTTAAGTGACTTTTTGATGGTATCTATAGTTATTTAAAATAAGATATTTAATGAAATTCAAAATTGCTTCAACCTTATTTATATATGATTATTGTATGAGATATATGAAACGATATGTGTGAAATCCACTTATCACATAATTTATATAATGTAGTAATCTATAACTATAAATAAAGTACATATTTACATAATAGTAGATTGAATTAATTATATTCAATCAGTTATTTATTTTATGTATTACACGCTCCAAAAATATTCGTAAATTGTTATTATCATTAATTATTTTACGAATTCGAAAATAGAAATAGTTTTCAAGTAGTGTTTGACGACTTATAATTATGTTTTCCTAGTATTCGACATCTTATAATTATGGTTCCCTCAGCTTTCCTAGGAAAGCTGAGTCGTTATCTGGCGACTGCAATATTGTGATGGATGGCGTCTGTAAAACGTTGTCTATGTAAATCAGAGGGCGTTGTTTCCTAATGAGTGTTGAATTTTAGGACAATACGTCACTAATTTGCAAAGACAGCGTTTTGTTCACTTCATTCACCGCAATATTACAGCAGCTAGATAAGTGTACCGGTTTCTTGGGAGACCATAACTTCAAACAATAGAATATTCAACTATAATCTTTGGTTGCGGACGCAAATTAATAAACTGAACACATTCATAATACTAGTTGCTTTACGATCATTCAACAGAATAGAATAAAACTAATTTGGTTTTCTTAATTGACTCTTTCTTGATTGAATGCTTATTGAGTTTCAATGGCTCAAAAACATATGTAGCGAAGCCCCCGAGTCGTTCATAATTCTTACAGTCAAATCTTAATTTTTGCATTCAGTGTCAGTCAAAACTGCCATAGAAAAGGAGGGAGAGCCTGGTGCAAATTAAAGGGATTCTTAAAACATACTCTCAATTCCTATCTGATAATTACATTTCTTATATCCCACTTATATTTGTAAAGTTATTCTTCATAAAAAAAAATACATTTTCAAAGATTAATCCAATTTTTTGAATTTTTATCCACTTACATGGTTCGAAAAACTGGATTTTGTTAATTTAGCTTCTTCGACAATACTTCTGTAGATATTCATTCTGTAAGCAAATTTTCTTAATTGGCGATCGCTTTAAAAAATTTTAATGAATTATTTTATTAATAATTTTATGACGTAATTCGGTATTAATTATATGACTTTAAAATGCATTAAAATTTATAGAATTTCATAAATTTTATTGTACTTTCTTATATTTAAGTTAGTACTTGTTAGAATTGTTTGATTTTTTTTTAGATAACCAGTAAGAATGCTCAAACAATATCGCCAGCAACGAATGATAGGGATTAGTAGAGAAGTAAATGAGAAATCTGTAATAGTATCAACATTCTCAACTGCGTAAATTGGAGTAAAGTTGCTAAATGTTGAGAAATTCGAATGTTAATTCTCAAAAATAAAATGCTTTCCGCTTAAAGCAAAATTTAGTAATGTTATTTACGTTAACAAAAAAAATACATCTTTTTCAATACGTGATGAACCAGATTGAATAATTAAATCTTAAATATGGTTATTTCTCAGTCCCATATGATTTTTAACGTCTTCGAATTCCTGATAAGAAATAGATATTTAATATTACCATTTTTCGGTAAATGTGCATAGAGGTTTTTTATTAGGTTTCAAATTATATATTGCGGTCTTCCCTCATCGAAAAAGATCCCAAACTTTGCTTTGCACCATTTTCAACAATGTCCCATTAGTAACCCATTGGTTTACTAATATTATCCGTAAATTCGACCCTAATATTTGCAATTTAGTTTTAAGAAAATAAGTTTTAAGACTTCGAAGAAATAGAATTCAAAGAAAAAGAATCTAAATTCCTCCTGAGAGAGATATTTCTTACGGTGTTACATTTTCGCTTCAGCGTAGTTGGAGAAATCACCAAAAACCATTGCTTGTAACTCTCGATAAATCGAATGTGTAACGCACCATTCTATGACATGTCATTATCTGTTGATGTAAAAAAATGAAACACTCAAGAAACTGCAAGTCCTCAGCGCGTCACACTACCAGCAATGAAATAACGGACTTGAAATGCTCAGCCGGCTGTGTAAACCAATGTATTAATTCATCTGAGCCAAGCGAATCCAGTGGCAGAAAGCAAGCGTACCCGAGGAAAAAAATTGAATTTTTATCCAGTTCATAATCTAGTTAACCGGATACTCTAACTTTTACAAATTATCTCCCAAGAACCGGCACTCAATTTGCAACCCATCGTTGGTTCACAATAAAGCAGACAAATTCACGGAAAGAAATTTCATTGTCAAGGCTACCATTATTTATGTTACGGAATCCCCCATCTTCTCTTCGTTTTCAAAGCACTTCTTACTGTCCACCCCCCATTAAAATAACTCCACGTGTCACTCCAGGTCAGTTATCAATTGTACATTTCACACCTGTGAGCCCCCCGGGTATAATAGTTTATCCCTGTCGGCAGGGGGAAGAGGTCAATTTATCTTCGTGGGGGGTTCCGCAGTGCCGGCCACGGTTAACTAGGGGGTCGGGGAGGAAATGGTGTCAGTTACGCCCACCCCTTCTGTTCTGGGACTTTAGTGAGTGCTCCAAAAATAATGTCGAATCTCCATATGTAGAATTTGCTTAAATGAATATCTCTAAAAGGGTTTTTTTTTTACATCCATAGTCGTCAGATTAAAAAAACCGTTTCTGGATGGAGATTTTTTTAACTCAAGTTTTTCGCATTGTAAAATAAAATTAGAATTTTATTTCAGAATGGACAGTGTTCTAAGGGGGGGGGATCCTGTCAATTATTTCACTATCTCTTTTCCATCTAAAAATATATATTAACCGTCTTTTGTATAACAGATCGTGCGTTTTTTAATGGAAATTATTCCTAATACAATGTTTAACAGAATACATTAATGTGGGTTATTCTTAAGCGTAGATCATTATAATTATCTACATGATGACAGACTATAACCTTAATTAATGTTATGACAGAAAAGCATCTGTGAAACATAATATTTCCACTCAATGCTTAAGAGAACACATTAAACTAAAAATGATCAAAATATAGAAACAGAAATTACTACTTCATTTTAATCCTATAACTTTTATAAATGTATATACAAAATCTCTAGTTTTATCTACGTTATTCAGTGAGTTATTTAAATTTTCTTTAATTGTAGACCAAATCATATTTCATCAATTTCCAGAAGTTTAAACTGCTTTTTTTCAGTTTTTCATTTTTCCCGATGGTCGTATAATTAAAATACTAGGGCTTTTTTTTTTTCTTGTAATCAATATAAAATTTAGAAATTCTTTCTGCTTGTTTTGTATACTATGTTTCATAATTTTGTGCGTAGAATATAAGGATTTAGATCAATAATTACTTTAAAAAAAACTTCACAAAATTAGACTTTTTTTTTATTGTTTTTAATAGTGATTGTGATAGTAAAATAACTAGTGAAACTAAGTCCATGTACAGAATAGGGAGAATCACTTTAAAGAAATCGAGCGAGAAAGTGTTCAAAAATGTTAAAATTTGTAGAAGTAGCTTGAAATTTAAGAAAACTGAAATATTTTTAAAAATTAAAATTTTTAATAATTGTTCGTTTGAAATTTTTTTTTTTCCCCTACAAAGATTATGTAATGTGTTTTCAAATATGGCGAATATAAACCTTTTGTTATTTATATCCAATTTTAAAGAACTGCTTACAGGTTACCGTGTATCCTTAAATACAAAATAATCGTTTCTGTCAATCAAAATTTCTACATTTCGATTTTTTTTCCTGAAGTCATCAATTGAATACATATATCTCCACTGAGTAAACAGATTGATTGAGAAAAACAATGGCTAGGTTTATGACTCACAATGAATGGCTCGATTCCAACTTCTTGCAAAAGGCAGAAAAATTCTTTGTGAAATCACAATGCAGAGTTTGGCAAGCTAAATCTGTAAGGAAACGTTGAACTTTTACCGATTCCTACGACATAAAGCAGAATTTCCATCCAAAATATGAAGGGAAGTAAAAGATTTGTTCCGAATTTTAATAAGCCACCAAACGGACTGTTGTTTTGGTTAACCAAAAATGTCACAGCTGACCACTTTTCAAAATTTTATCTTGTTAATGCGGATATTTTAAAGCTTGCTTTCAACAGTAATGAATTTAATTTTCAAAAACACATCATAAAAATTTTTTTTTTTACTGTACTGAGATAAAACTATACATATGTTCGATGCTTGCTCTCTCCAGCAATGATTTTAGTTTTCAAAAATGCATCAATAAATTTGTTCTAAATCTTTTCATTGGATTAAAATGAAACACACACACACACACATATATATATAAAGTATTTAATTATAAGATCATGCTTTACATGATCATTTCTAAGTATTTTATTTACCTTTTGATTGATGTATAACCATAAATCATATGTAATTAGGAATTTAAGAAAATGACTGAAAATGCACGATATTATTCAGAATTTTAAGACAGTTGTGAGGTATTTGTTTTATGGAAGGTATTAAGGTGTGGTGAGGTATTAAGGTAGTTGTATGGTAGTTTTTAATTTGGCTTCCTTTTTGGAATGTTTTGAGATAAAATTATATTAAATCGATTAATTATATTAAATCGATTAATTATATTGAATCGCTAATTTATATTAAATCGATAATTATATTAAAATCGATTTGCCATCATTAGCCAACAAATGGACTTTTGTAATAGATCACGTATTATAATAAATTGAATTAAAATAAATTTTATTTAATGTGTTGAACAGTCCTTTTGGTGGAATGAAAATTGTTGCATCGCAACACACGAACTTTTTCTTTCTTGTAACTCGAATATTACAATTGAATATTCGAGGCTATTCTTATCTAATATCAAAGAAAGTAACTTAACCTTCGAGTTGAAAAAAAAAATTGCTGAGCAAATATTTGTAACTGAACAATCTATAAACAGTAGGGAGTTGCAATATACCACTCATTTTTGTTCGAATCATTCCGCATTTTCATTTTTCATTTCCTGTATTTATGATACAACAAGTAAAAACTCTTTTTCGTGTTCAGCGCATAGGTAAGTCACATACGTATAAAAACAATTCACTCGCATCAAAGATTTAATAACTAGTTATAATAAACAGGCATATACATACAATAAAATCCTACACATTTAACACTGAAATATTTTTCTATGCGGAAAATTGTATTTAATTTAGGTTTCATTCTTCCGCATTAAAAGAAGGCAATTTTAATTTTAAATGTATATGGTCGGGTAATAAGATCTTGCTTAGGGTTTTCTGAATTAATCCTAAGATTTGATATAATGCTGACTTAAATTCAATTCAATTAATTAATTAACTTTTTATTAATATTTATATTTATCTATTTATTTTGTTAAATTTCACTTTATCACTTATACATACATAATATATACGTGTGCAGTAATTTAGTGATATTTTTGAGCAAGTGTATTTAATTATGTACGATGCACAATACGTATAAGAGTGTAGTTTTCGTACATAATATGTAAATTGAGTTAGACGGAAGCTCCTGCATCTTTATTCACTTCCAACAGTCGCAAAAAATAAATGAATCAAAATTACTTGCTTGTCAAAATAAATAAATAAATAAAACTCTTCAAAATTTTATATTAATATAAGATGAGATCCAGCACCTTTATCATAAAAATAAATTTTATATTTCTGTGTTCATGTCTGTGTATTACATAACGTATTGCGTAAATAAATATGAACAATTTTTTAAATTTTGGATCGCGTATTCCCCTTTACCTACGAATATTTACTATATGTAAAAATAACTCGTTGGACGTTGTTTACCGGTGTGTCATCCAGGGGAAGGCATCTCAATCTGTAAATGAAGTCTTACTGTAATCATGTTTTCGTCTAGACCAGGGATATTCTACCGTTTACACTTTAGGAACCCTTTGAGCTTACCGTTTACTTGAAAGAATCTCTTGATTAAAAAGCAGAAAAAATAGTATATCAAAGCTTTATCCTACTCAAATTTACTAAATTATTATTGCATCTTTATTTTATCACTGTACAAATATATTAATAAGATGGAAAAGTAGCTAATAGCGTTTTCTTGGTTTTCTAAAATACATTCTATGATCAATAAACAAAAGCAACAATATTTTAAATTATAACAAATTAATGAAAAAGAAAGTTTTTTTAATGAATTGGCTGTAATTGTTTTTTTTTTTTTATTGCAAAGTATTTTTGAGTCTGGAATAATTGTTGAAATCTGCAACTTTATGTCCTCTTCAGCATCCAATTTGCTTCTGTATTTCGTTTTGTTCGCTTACATAGGTTGAAACAAACGACATTAGACGTTACACAGCTCTTTTTGCTATTTCAGGATATTCTTTTCTCATGTCAATCCAAAAATGCGTAATGTCAACTTGATTAAAACTTCATTTCAACTGAGTGTCGGTCAATATATCAATTTGAGGTATACCGACTGAGCCAAAAAATGGTGCCTAATATGTGACCTAATGTGTCTCGATTAATGTACTTGACGCACGTGATTTTTACGAAATTTAAGGTGTTATTTTGTCCATAAAATATATATATATATAATTATTTTTACAAGCAAACTGCCTTTAAGAATTCGATCTTTTATAAAAATTAAAATTTTACTAAAATTATGGCACTTTGATTAAGCAAATAGTGATCACCAGCGGCACCCCTATCAAAGTTCATAGGAACCCGATTGAAGACTTCTGGTCTAGACATTCTTTCTGTTTAGACTCGTCGATTGTGATTAAGAAACACTAACGCCACTGAACCTATCGTTACAACTCGCAAATGACGAAAGTTACAAATAACCGGGATTTAAATAAGAGCTTCCTTTTACATCTATCGGAAGAGCTTTTAATTTTGGCACAAAAAAAAAAAATTGATTCATTTTTTTTTTTTAAAAAAAAATTATACCAGCATTTAGAATATTTTTATTTTAAAAAAATAAATCAAATGATTCTCAACTATAAGAATCTGTCTATCCAATATTGGAAGAAAACCAGTAATATAAAAAAAATATTTTAAAGTCAATTCTTACTTAAGTCAACAAAGAAATTTTTTATCTTAGTTACTTTTTATTAAATAATTATAATTAATATAAATATGTATATACATATGACAGAATCACAATATTGAGTGGCAAAAGAAATTTTTTTCCTGCGATCTACACACTTCGTCACTGATGGTACTTATTCCTAAATTTATAGCCTGCTAAATATCTTAAATAAGAGAAAAAATTTTTCTCCCTTATAAAACTAAAATTAATTATTTCAAAATCAAATAAAAAAGAACTTATGATTCGATCCGAAGATTCTACGCCGACGCTCTACCAACATTGCCATTGCAACACAAATGACATGGTCGAAACTTTGACTTGCGTCATAATACATCCGGTAAATTAAATGATTGGAATGCAGTTTAGTCCAACCACCTTTGACGATAACCACCCTGTTATTTAAGCTCTTCATTATCATTATGCAGTGAATTAACGAGTATTTGAAATAAAAACGAATATATATGTATATATATATATATATATTGTGACATATTCAATTTTTAAAAACAAACGATTTAATCTTAATGTAATACTTTTTTAAGATATTGTCTGATCAACTTTTAAAGGCAAACGATTTAATCTAATGTGATATATTTTTTTTTAAATATTATCTATTCAACTTTTAAAAGCAAACGATTTAAACTTAAAATGATACCTTTTTCAATATTCTTTATTAAGATATATTTTTTTGGCAACAGCAGATCATATTTTTGATTTTAGATAATTTACTGGTAACGGATATGAAAAAGAGAACTGAGTTTATCTCCGAGAGGTAAAGACGAACGTTGAAAAATGGTGCTTGTGTAAAATTGTGTATCTAATTTATGTTTGAAAAGATGTGTGCAAATAAATGTGATGTGCTGAAAACAAGTCATCTTTATTAATAGTCTGCAATACAGTACACTATATATATATATATATATATATATATATATATATATATATATATATATATATATATATATATATATATAATATTTTGGATAAATTTGTAGACTTTCAGTCGTTAAAAATATTTTATTTATTTGTTATCAAAATAAGGGAATTTAAGACTCCCGACTACATGCCATTTTGATTTCGGGGACGTAATGTGAATCCTATAGAATTTCGACTTTAATTCTCACATATTTTGTATTTGATCTACTTGAATGCAATAAAGTGCATCTGAAAGAGCAAAAAAATGTTTAATGCTTCCGGGAATAATTTTTTCTGTTTGATTCTTAAAAAATATTTTTAAATACTTTTAAAGACGGAAAAACTCGCAAACAAATCATTAAAATTGGGGTAAAAATACTTTTAAGAATCGGAGGGGGAAAGTAATTCTACAGAAACCTTCATTATTTTTTGCTCTTTCAAATGCACTTTATTACATTCAAATAAATCAAATAGTAATGATGTGAGAATTAAAGTCAAAATTCCATAGGATTAAGAATATTTCCGTGAAATCAGAGTAGTGGGTAGACGGGAGCCTTAAAATCATAGGTCCGCACGCAGTACAAACCGACGTCAGACAGAAGCAAATTAGGGTTGCATTGTATAATTATCTTAATCATTGCTAATTCAGTATCTTTACTTTAAGTTTCGCTCAAAGAGTAACACGTGAAATATAATTCAGAACCAAAAAAAAAAAAAAAAAAGCAAATGAAATGGAGCTGAAATTTTAAGGTTGGCTAATCTTTGCTGAAAGAATAATAACTTTGACCGTCATACACGAATACGTAAAGCAGAGAAACAAAGATTAAATGGGTAGTAGAATTTAGGTTAAGTTATAAATTAATTATCCTTACACACACATATATTTCGCAAATGTCAATGAAGGGAAAAGCCCAAGTGCGATGGAGTTAATATTAATCACCTTAATACCAAACGTTTCATAGAAAAAAACGCTGGAAACAAAAGCTGTCTTATAATTTTTAGTAGCATTAATTTTTTGGCGTATAACTATTCAAAGTTTTATTTTGTTTTATAAAGTCCTTTTGTGTGATTTTATTATTTCATCTATTGTACTGCGTCCAAAAAGCGCGCACTTTACCCGACTTTTATTCAAGTAAACTGCATTTACCAGTTTTTCTTATAAGCTTCCTCTCTAAGTCAGTTGAGAGGATGACAAATTAAACAAAGGGAGGAAGACCACAGTCGAAATTAACTGAGTTAAGACCACCTGTTAGGTTATTGCA
>BMAW01119056.1:157301-177103 GCA_019974015.1 Nephila pilipes
ATCCAAGTACAGAATTGTTGTAAGCTAGCTATACACTGAGTTTGGAATAAGATCAACATAGGTTAAAACGTATATTTATCAAATAACAGTATAGCTTGTATTTTCTTTCTAAAATGCATTTAACATTATTCTATTAGCCTTACATTTAATAATATTCTGCTTTCTCCACATTTAATAACATTTTATGACCTGCCAAAGGCTCACTGTATATTTCTGTGTATAAGACGAGAATATTTTGAACTTTTCCCAAGCTACACATGGAGTTGGTTCTGATAGTTCAGAAAATTCAGGTAATTTTCTATTAGCAACTGCAAGGATAAATCGCCAAATACAGCAAGTTTACTCTTTAGTTTACATATTTAAATTTATGAGGAAAGTTATTTTAAAAGGCTTACTATCTCATTAACGAAAAATAATTTATGCAGAAAATCTGAACGTAAGCCAGAAACAATTAAAGAATACCTTCAAAAATTAGATGCATACAAACGTAACGATGGGATCGTCATTGTGACCTTCCATTTTAGGTGTTTTGAGCAATACGTAACTGAACGAAGCATACCATGTATTTTACATATGAGTGGCAACGACAAACATTCATTCACGGTAACAAAAAAAAAGCATCATAAAAAAGAAATCGCAAGAAGAAAAAAAAAAAAGAAGGGGAAACGATTTTTCCGAAAAAAATCGTGCCAATAAACGCATTCTAAAATAGAAATTTAACCCCTTTCAGTACTCACAGTTCGTTAAACGTTGCGGGAATATCTGTTCAACCCTTGCACCACTTTATTTTGTTGGCAAGCTTACCAAACACCGATTTCAGAGAGAACATTAAACGAAAACGTGTCAAATTCGAATACGTTACGCTGAATGTTGATTTTTAAATCCTACAGAACAGTTCTCGAGACAGGCTTCAAATGCTTCGTTCTCCACGCAATTTTTATGCATCTTTTCTTTTCGTTTTTTGGCAATGCTCGAGACACCTATTGACGAAATACCTGACAAAATTAGGCACCAGTTCTAAATTAGAAGACTCTAAAGCATTTGCGATCGTGTGTTTACGGATGAGTTTCGAAACATAAATTCTTTAAACGTTTTTCCTAGGTATTTGCCTCAACCTTTTTTTAGAGGTTCGCAACTTAATACTTATTTGTTAATTGTATAGTGCGAATTTTAATTTTTTGAAGTCATCCTATGCATTCTAATATCGTTGAGTAAGATAAAGATATACGAGTATGTTTTCTGTTAGTTTTTTTGATTAACAATTTGAGGATCTGCAAATTTTTCAGTTAACTATATAATTCAGATAATTCCAATAAAATTCCAATATTTTTTAAATGAATTTTTATTTTAGCTTGGATTTAGAAAAATACTTTAAAGCTATTGAATCTGAATGCTACATTCTATCCATTATTTTATTTTTCAGACAATATAATTACTAAAAATTAAAAAAAAATATTTCAAAAATTTGAGCACATAGTGAGACATAAAAGGCTTACTAAGCCCGGATAGCTCAGTCGGTAGAGCGTTAGGCTTTTAACCTAACGGTCCAGGGTTCGAGTCCCTGTTCGGGCGAGTAACTTTTTAGTCAATGGTTTTCTGAAATCTGTTATTGATAGATGACGGAAGTCTTTCTTGCTTCCTTTTTCAATATCCATTCAATTATTATTCATATTTTAAAGTACATTCAAAGTTTTTATTTAAAGTGAATATCTCCATTTCATTTAATATTCAATTGGGTTGAAATTATTGGTCTGGTTATTTGAACTTCTTTCTATCTTAAGATAAAAAAAAAAGTTGAACGAATCATTTTGTGTGAAAATTGTGCAATGGTATTAAAATATAGAGAAGGAATGAAAGAATATTATATTATTATTATACAATTCAAGATATTAAATATTTTTTCCTAAAAAAATAAGAATTAATTTATTATCCTGCGTAATGTATATTAACTGGTTTTTCTTTCTTTCTTTTTTTTTTTTTGTGTGTGTAGTAATTTAACCACTACATTTTTAACAAATCACATTAATAAAATTAAATACTTTTCTACTAAAGGAAAAAAAAACATTAAAAATGTAATAAATGCCAAAAGTTATTGATTTTTCTCTCAATGGTGGCCTTTTTAATTATCAAAGTCAAAAATGAAAACTATCATTTAAAAAATTTCTTAATTGCATTAAAAATACTGTGATAAGTATTGATTAAATGAAATTCTATAAAATAAATTTAATGAATAATCTAACAATAAAATTCAAGTCGAACCGTTCAATTGTTTTTTTGTAAAATGTGATCTTTCAAATGATTACTAAGCCTTGAATTGAAAAACCACTGTATATCTCTATTATGATATTATTATAAATTCTGTTTTTTATTATTATATTTTCAGTTTCTGAAGAACCCAATGATATTTGTGAAAGCAGAATAATTAGAAGACAACTTTTTTTTAACTTCAAAAAGAAAATAATTATTCTACCTTTAGTATAAACATCTGTCATGATTAGTTACCAGATTTATTAGTTTTATTCCATAAAGACAAAATTTTGGTATAATATTTGGTACATGGGGGGGACATCGCAAAGTCTTAATTATTACTGTGAAATAACCGAGATGCCTGGGTAAAATTTGTTCTTATTAATTTATCCTCATGTGAGTAATGTTGTAAATTACAGCTATTAATGTTAATTTGTTTAGTTTCAGGAAGATACAGATTGACGTATTCCGCAGTATGGAGTAAATAGAGTAAGTATGGAGTAAATATGCTGCGTTCAATAATATGTCGTACTTTCGAAAAAAGAAATGCTGGGAAAGCTGTATAACTCTAGATGGTGTCTATGTATGCAAGTCTTCAGAATAAAAAACTTAATAAAATAAATAAAAATTAAGTTTTTATCTCATTTATTTTTAGTAATAATTAAAGCTTTACAATACTCCGGAATAATAACTAAAACTTCATGTTTTTTCGTGTTATTTCAGTCTATGGTTTCCTGAAACCAAACAAATCAACAATAATAATTGTAGTTTACAACACACGATCATCCAGGTTATTTCTCTCTGTAATAATAAAAATTTTACAATATTCCCTAGTATAATATAATTTTTCAGTTCCTTGATTCTAAAATTATGGTATTATAAAGTTCGAAAATAATTACAAGGAATCATTATTTTCCACCTATCATATATCTGTTTTCCTTTCAAGTTATTTAAGTTATACTCAGAGTAAATGTGTCTCAATGTATTATTTATGTATGCTAATGTAAACTTGCTTTAAAAGTTAAATGCAAATTCGAAGATCATTCACATTTACAGTCTTTGTCATCACATACACAGTCTCAATACATACATAAATAATTTCTTGCTCTTCTAAAATATGAAAGAACCAAAAGCTACAATCATTCCATAATCTTCAGAGCACAATAACGTTCGAAAGCAAGCAGCAATCTATCACACGGAATGCAAAAAAAGGAACACCCAAGTTAGTGTTTACATGAGATATTGAGTGTCGGCATCCTTTCTTCTATAGTTCAAAAGCAAAAAGTCATGTTTTGTTGACATCGCTTCTTTCACATACGTTGAGTCTCGAATGCCGAGTTTAGCTGTTCGAGTGAATGGCCGATCACGAACGAAACGATTTTTTCCCCTCTTCTTTTTCATTTTTTTTGTTCTTTTCCACCTTCGAACTTTCTTTTTTCACATTCGCACCAGTGTTCGGTTCTCATTGTCAAATAAATCGCAAAATATATAATAAAATCTTTCATATTAGAGCAAGGGTTTAGTTTATTTGAGGATTTACAGGAACTGAGACATTTTGTTTGATATGCGCCGCTAATATTGTCGAGTTTCAGAACGGATTCTTTGATGTTTATTAATTCTGATTTTTTATTTTTTTTTATTTTTTATGTTTGTGTTCGGCTTACATATTTGACCTTTAAAAGGTTCAGCATTTCGAATTCAGCTTACAGTAATCTATTTTTTGATTTTAAATTTGAATAAAAAATTTTTGATCAAAAGAAATGTATAGTAATTTTCATGGCGCTAGAATTTAAGCATTTTAAGCGACACTTCATTAACGAAAGAAAAATTTTCCAAGTCACATAAAAAAAAGAACGTTTGGTTAAAAAATTTTGTTAAATCAATGAATTTAAAAGGAACTGTAACTGCATGAAAAAGTTAAATTTAAAAAGTTTATTGGTTGTTTGATTGGTTCGATTCTTAATTATTTTTAAGAAGTCTTTATAACTTTTGATTTTGAACATTCAGAACCATTTCGAACGTAAAGGCAAAATAAAATTATTTTTAAGGATATTTCATACATCTCACATGTCTATTTCGAATCGAATATCCTAAAATTTTCAATCTTTTTTCATCCGTAGTGTCGAAAAATTCTTTCACAAAAATTCAAAAGTAAATTGAAAAAATTCATATAAAAACCAATGACTAATTGTTTATCTTTTTATGCCCCAAGAGATGTTGTACATCCAATGAAAATACTACCGTTCAATTAGTTGATAAAAATTTTCAAAATCTGATATCAGAAACGGAAGGAAGCACGCATTATTTTCAAATTTAAAGGGAAAAAAAAAAAACCGAGAAGCTATTAGCTGTTTAGAAATACTTATACTGCGATTATACAAATTTCAGAAAAACATAGCTAGTCTTCTTGGAAGTCGTATTAAATAGAAAATAATTGTCATTTTAAATAGAAAATAATTGCCGCATTAAATATTAATAATTTTGCTACAAAAGTATGAATTAAATCTTTTGTTTAACTGCTCTCGTCTACCGGTCATTTAAAGTTCGTGAACGTAATGTTAATCCAATGGAATTTCTACTACAATCCTCAAATCTATACTTTTTCATCTATTTGAATGCAATAAAAGGAATCCAAAACTGAAAAAAAAAAAAAAAAAAAAAATAGAAGAAGAAGATTTCTGCGGAATTATATTTTTCTCTCGATTTTTAAAAATATCTTAAAAAAAAATTTTAAAGATAAGAAAACTCACAAACGAATCATTAAAATAAGAGTAAAAACATTTTTTAAAAATCGTACGAAAAATACAATTTCCTTAAAATCTTCATCATTTTTTGCTCTTTTGAATTCACTATATTGCATTCAAATACATAAAATAGTAAAGATTTGAGAACGGTAGTAGAAATTCCATAGCATTAACATTTTGTTCACGAAATCAAAATGGCGGTAGACGGAAACCTTAAGAAGAAAACCGTTTTTAGATTAAGTATCATATTATTAAGCCATTTAAAATAATTAATTTATAATGAAATAATAATGGCCCGCTAATGAATTTCAGGCACATTAGAGATTTAGTTCAGTTTTTATTAACGTCGCACTAGAAGCAACACGAGGGCTATCGGCGACGGACCTCGTAATTTTGAACCATGGTCAAGTGACGAGGACGACACCTGAGCTGGCACCCCCTCTCCTAACATCCACACCACGCCAACGGGAGGACTTTGGGCTCCGAACAGATTTATCGTGTATCAGCCCCGGCTATAAGGCGGGTTTTTGGCTGCCAAGGATCGAAACCGCGATCTGAACGAAAACCGCTGGCCGCTAGTCTACGACCTTGACCACTAGGATACTGCGGCCCCGGCACATCAGAGAACTTAAAAATCAAAAATTAGCGAAGTATATATAAATTGATTGATACGTAAAATTTATTTAATTTTTAGGTTGCAATCCAATAGAATATTGTAAGCTTTTTTTTTTTTTTTCATTCTGTTATCAAGCATTAAAATCAAATGGTAATTCGAATAGGAATGTGCTTCATGTTTAGAACAAATACCGAATGTATCGTCACCCTCCCCCTTTCCATTATATTAAAAAAATTACTAATATAATCAAAGAAGAACTGTATCATAGCTATAACAAACAAAATTAAATTATTTAAAATTAATTCGCATGATACATAAAATACCGAAACAGGAACGTGATATTTGGTATATCTACCACTCGATGAGTGTTTGACATCCAAATTGTTTATCATAAGACAATACAGTGTTTGTTTCAGCACTGGGGTGGTGCTTGATTGATGTACACGACGACTAAAACTCTTGCATGAGTTTTAAGTATGATATGGTTGTGCTAAGTACGACCGCATGCCTCTCGAAGACCTTTCCTCCAAATCAGATCTATTCATAAAAACGGCGCTTTATTTTGTAAGTTGGCGCAATCAATCGTTGCAACTGTTATTGCGGTAAAGTTAAGTAATTCGATACGCTTCGAGCACAAGACGCCCTAAACAGTGCTTATAATAAATGATGTCTCGACTTCAAGCAACTGTTATTCAATGTCACCACTGCAATAATGTGTAAAAAAAACTGAAAAGAAATGAGGCAATTGCTAATAACCCTCGAGGTCCCCTTTCAGGGTGAGGACCACGAGGTCAAACGGGCACAAGGCCGCCTTTGTGATGATCCTCCCCCTTAAAAGACCATTTGCTAATCAACTGTCACTCAAACTCTCTGAACCACTGTGGCCTATGGGTCTTCATTAGAGCTATCCGAGTAAAAAGAATGTATCAACATCTTTGGTCCTTTTTCTTCTAGGTTTTCAATCGGAGCCGACGTTTGGATTTTAATTAATTTCTTATTTCTCTGAAAAACGATTAATTTAAGAGTTATCTCGCCATTTTTCTTAAAATCGAATTCTGCGTTTGCAGTGATGTGTGTTTGTTAAACAACGCCAACGTGGTGATGAAAATGCCTTCTTAAAAATGTGAGAATTTAATAAGTTGGATAGAATCAATGCAAACGACAACACCTTCATTATAAAGGGTTTTTTTTTTTTTTTTTTTTTTTTTTTTCTCCTTCGATTCCGGTGGCTCTTGTAAAAGGATGATTTCACTTCGCAAAGTTAAGCTTAACATTGCAATAGAAAAAAGGTTATATATAAAAAAGAAATCAATAACGTCGAACTATTCTTTATAAGTATATGAAATGACTCGAATCTTCGTCTTTCTCATCTGTGTTTAGTATTGATATTTATCTAGTTAATTGAAATTATTAAATGTAAAAAAAATAAAGAAATTCCAAAATTTGTTCTGAATTTATTTATGTTTACAAAATGGCAGATTAGAATAATGAGAAAAATAAGTTAACAGTAGAATTAAAACTTGAAATAATGTGTAAAATTTAAACCTGAAATACACTAACGTTATATTATCATGGTTGATGTTTTAGAATAAAGAAAATTATATTCGATCACGGACCAATTCGAGTACAGTATCTCGATTGAATGTAAATTGATTGTTTCTTAACGTCGAACTGAGAAGCAGAACGAAGGCTATTGTCGATGGACTTCGTGATTTTTAACCTCAGTCAAGTGAGGAAGATTACACCTGAGCTGGCAACTCCCTCTCCAAACTTCCACACCACTCCCAAAGGAGGACTTGGAACCCTGACCAGATTTTTCGGGCTTCAACTTCAATACGCGTCACCAGAGCTCGTATCCACAGCTCGATAAAAACAACGCCGGTAGTGAATCCGTGATCATGACAACTAGGCTATCGTGGCCAAAAATAAATATATCTAATTAAATTACTTTGACTTTTTAAAACATTACTCATTCATATATTTATCACCTCATTCCAGTTTATTTTGATGAAAGTTAAATCATAAAAAAAATATATGTACTGATGCTCTTAAAAATAAAAGTACAATTTATAGAAATGTCTTCAAAGCAATCTTCGATTAATGTTAAAGGACCTTAATTTAGTACACTTTTTCAGAGAAAAAAATGCTTCAACATTAGTATCACGCTGTTATTGCTATTCTATGGAACAGTGCTTGCCAACCCCTCCCCCCCTGTGAACCGGTTATTTTTAAGATTCTTTTTCGTGACCCTCTAAAATTTTTTTGTCTTATTTGAAATTTGTAGATAAAATAAAACATTATTTAAATGTTATTATAATATTTATGTATTTTTAATAATTGCTTGTATGAAACTATTGGAAAATAATTGAAAATGGGAAATTTTAATAAGATCTAATTATCATTGAGAAGTATAAAACTGTTTATTCTTCTTAACTGTGCTTATACGTTCTTGGTCACTATTTATTGAGGAAACGCATTCCTCGAGATTAGTCTGAAGGCCTAGCAAATGTTTCTTGACACGAGTTGAAATCCTCATCTGGCAATGAACTTACATTATACTCATTCTGCAATTCTATTAGCGTTATAAAAGCTTTCTTCACGAGTTTAGTTTAATTTTAGTTTTTATTAGCGTTCGCACTAGAAGCAACACGGGGGCTATTGGTGACGAACCTCGTAATTTTGAACAACGGTCAAGTGACGAGGACGACACCTGAGCTGGCACTCCCCTCAGCTTTCGCCAATAAAGGGAACACAAGTAGAGTTTTTTCAAAGCACTTAAGCCTTCACTTGCACTTTAAAAACAGTACCATTGTTAGCTTATAAGGTTAGATTTAAATTATTCAAAAAAAAAAAATAAGGAAGCAAAAGAAAAACAATACTAAAATATTCCATATCGCTTTGTGAGTTATGTTATATAAAGTAATTAACTCATTTCTATTATTAATTTCACGATAGCTCCCATTGGTTTCAAATATAACAGTTTTAATTAACCCGCATGTCTCTGATACGTATAAAAATATGTAAAAATAAATTTAATATTTTCGGATGGTCTGCATTTCATGTAATGCTCGATAGATGGCACCAGGTTACTGCTATACACAAATAATATACTTTGTAACGGATTCTCGTGCGTTTCCTCCTTCGACTAACCTTTTTTGGCTGTTTTATGACGCTATTTGATTTGAGAACCACACCTTGAGAATAAACAGACTTTGGTAAATCAGCATTGATGTATACGAGTATATAGAAGTACAGCGGACAGGAAATGTTCAGGTAGAGAGATTTAGAGTGCTGAGTGGATAAAGAAAATTAGAGAGGTTGTAGTATACACGATATTGATGGAAGAAAGTCAAATGATCGTCAAATAGATGAAGTTTAACTCTGATCCAGTTTTGCTATTATTGGAAAAAGTAGAATTTTCTTTTGTAATATTTTTTCCAGAACGCGATTATGGTAACCTTGTAGTCATGGTCATATTCTTTCCTATCGGTCACAATTTTTGTGACTTCTGATAGAGAATATTATGCATAGGATAAATTTGATTAGTTTGTGTAATGTTAAAAGGAAAATTCGATATAAAAACCAACGTTTTTATATGGTGGCAAAGTTTATTAAAGAAAATTATTGAAATATTAGTTAAAACTGTTGGCTATTTTTAACTTTAAAATTTACTTAAAAAAGAGACATTTTTGAGCGTATTAAAAAATTCATAATACTCATAAAATCAAAACATGCATTTGAAAGTTTGTAAGCCATTCTATTAAAAAAAAATGGGAACCAGAATTCAGAAAAAATTATTGTGATAAGACATGGTGCCAAATATTGGAAACTTTCTTTCTTGCTCATGATTATTGACTAAAAGTCAGCAACCCTTACTATCTCGGAGATAGTAAAGGGAGATAGTATCTCCCCTTTGTGAGTACAATAGTTTTACGAGGCGTCATGTGGTGTGGGGAGTGCCCGGTGTTCCCAGAGGGGGAAAATTTTTTTTTCCTCAATCCTAAAAGCGCCTAGAGGAAAGAATATTTTGACTTATTAAAATTATTGAAATATTAGTTAAAACTTGTCGCAAACGTCTAAATATTGCATTGTTAGGCGAGTACGAACGATTCCCGAAATTTCAAAGCTCTAGCTTGATGGGAATTCGGTTAAATTAACGATCGAAAATTTGATGACACACACACACTCACACACACACACACACCAAGTGAAATTCAGAAAAACGTTGTAAAAAAGACGACGATGACCAGTTCAGCATAATTTTTGGATTTTATTTTTCCCGAAATTCGATACACGGTAAGTCTACAAGCAAAGTGGTTCAATCACCTCGTTTTATCCAAATATATACAGTTCGTTTTAGTTAAAAGCATAATCACAATTTAACCAAAAATATTAATATACAAAAATATAGAAATAAAATTAACAACTGAAGTTTAGAAATATCCAATGATTATTTACATTACTGTTGTGCATCCATTATATTTATTATTACACAATTTATAATTATAATTATTTTGAAATACAGGGTGGCCCAGCGGGTAATGTTTGAAACAAATGAAAAAAAATACAAACAAATAAGAGACATGAGAAGAATTTAATGACTTTTATTGAATGGACATATTGGGCAATTAATGATAAAGAGGTTCGAAGTGCCCGCCATCTTTAACAAGGACAGCAGTTAGGCGGTTCTGGAATCCAACCATTACTCGTGAGCGGGCCTCACTGTCAATCGTGTCGACAGCAGTTGTAATGGCGGTTTTGAGTTCTGGAAGGTTCGTAGGACTTGTCTGCCACACTTTGCTCTTCAAATAACCCCATAGGTAGTAATCGCAGGGGTTCAGATCTGGTGAATATGGAGGCCATTCGATACCATCTTGGAAGCTTTTTTATCGTCTTCCACCGATCCAGTACGTTTGAACTTGGCATACAGTCTACAGGGAAGAGGATTGAAACACATTTTTCAGAACAAACATGGAAGCAAAAAGGAAAACATTTGTACCGTAAAACGCACAAAATGACTCACCTTGCCATAGTCCTTTTGTTTGGCCAATTCTTGTTGTGGAACTTCTCCTGCCATGCTCGTTGAACTGCCTTAACATTTTCATCACATCTGGCCATTTGTAGCACAATAAAGACGCGAACATCCGTCGAATATTTGTTCATGTTTACTAACGAGAATCACCCGCTAAAGCGCACCGCAGACTGAAGGAACATCACATTTACAATTGCCCACTCACCGGAGCATGCGCACCAAGTTTGGCTTCACTCACGTGCACCTAGAGCCATCTATTGGACTTTGTTTCAAACATTACCCGCTGGGCCACCCGGTATTTCAATCACACTGTCTTAACTGTGGACCACCATGTTTGGCTCGTGCAGCCATCTAGGGAGGGAAAACTCATCTAATGCTGTCCTCACAGTCACGAACTCGCGGTCGATTTTGTTTCCTACCAGTCGTGGGACTGATCCCAGGAGCCACTGAAGCTCCGTCATGCAGAGGGGCTGAGACACATTAAATATATCGAAGTCTTAAGTCCTCCCATTGGCGTGGAATGCAAGTTTGGAGGGGATCAGGTGTCCTCGTCACTTGATCGAGGTTCAAAATTACGAGGTCCGTCTCCATTTGCTCTCGTGTTGCTTCTCTGTGCGACGTTAATAAATAATAACAATCACTTTTACATACATTGTGGCTTTACTTTTTGGTTAAGTTATGTTAAAGTCTTCCTGGAATAAAGAGTCCCATCAGGTGGCAAACATCTTCGCTTCTGTAGCCTGTGTGTCTGAAGCGCTAATTACGAACTAGTTATACCCAGGCCAAACGCTGGACAACCCAAGCGACTTTGGTGCTCATTGATCGATCTCGGAGAATGAAGGGTTGAGTTGATCTACAACCAACTACCCAAGCCAAAGCTACCGAGAATCAAACTTGAGTGGGTAACGCTGGTAGTCATCCACGCTAACCGCTACACCCCTGCATCCACTTCGCTTGTATATGCATTTCTTCTATCCAATTCATAACGATTCCTTAGTTCAATAATTTGTATAGAACACGTTTCATTCGGATAGGTTGAGTATTATATCATGCAATTCACGTTATAAAATGTCCCTATAGTTAATAAAGAGAAAATAGTGGATAATTTTCAACGTTACTATACAAACATTTATTTTTGATTATTCTTTGGGAGAATAAACACAAGTTTAAAATTTGCCTCTGTTTGACTATTCATTGACCGATCACTTGGTGCATATCGATGGCTCAAAATCAAACCACCCAAAAGGGAACATCATACCTCTTTTGGCGCTTTTTGTCATTTCATTGGGCAATACAAATTCTAATAGGCGCGCTCTTACGGCATTTGGGATCACAATGCTTTTGCAAGAGCTCAATAATTAATTTGATGAAAGAAATGAGATCTAATCTCTTATTTATCAATGAGATTAATGAATTTTCCGATTAATGACATTTCCGATGTAGAAGAAGAAAACCGTGATATCACCATCTTCCTTGATTAATCGTAACGAAACGGAATGGAGAAAATCGCGGGTACATTTTGTCCCAGTTTATTATTATTTGATATTTATTTTATTTATTTTTAATTATTAACATCACTAACAAGTTGTTTTAAGAAAAAGGCATCAACATAAATGCGTGGGCATAAAATACAGGATACATGGTCTTAGATTTAAAAATTTATATTATAATGTATTATGATTACAAAATAATTATATTTAGCTTGCTTAAAGAATATTTAAATTGCTGGGATATATTACTGTGCAATATGTTACTATCTGCATTTATTTTAATATACCGATCAGAATGTTGTTGCCCCTTCTTTCTTCTTTTATTATTTTATAGTTTAATAATTGATTTTTAGGGCAGGATCGTCTGCTTTTATTCTTTTTGTTGTTATCATTGACAACGGTTTTGTTCTCAGAATGTTTTGCCAGTGAAAATAAAAATGCATTAGGAATCTGAAGAGGGCATTTTCTTTTTTTGATAGTAATTGCTTCTGTGGAACCTGGGGTTCAGACGTACGCTTACTTTACGCTAATTAATATTCATCTTGAATAATTGTACTCTTTCGAGAACTTAACAGAAAAATGAAAGGCTGGCACAAATTAAAATAAAATTAGCAAAGCCAATTTCAATTTTCTGTTTTATTTCATTATTTTACTTCATTTGATATTTTTCGATTACTGCGCTCACTTTACAATCAACACACCATTATGAAATTCATCTTTGGTCCAATACGTTTTGCAATTCAGGGGATAACCCGTGTCGCCAGGAGGCTTTTATCTTAAAAAGGACGAGAGGAAATAAATTTTAGATGAAAAAAAACCACGAAAATTAAGGGAGTGTGCTCAAAGCAGAAATAAGGAGCTAGGAGATGATCTGATATTTAGAAATATGTAATTTACTTGGCTGCAAGAAATACGTTCCTTGTTTTATCGCATGTAAATCCTTCTTTTTTACTACCAAAACAAGCTGTTCAAAAAGCTCCTTTTTCTAAAAGAACTTGAGAGAAACTGACCGAACATTTTAGAAAAATATTATGGTGAAAAAAAATCCCAGTATAACAAAAAAGGAATTGGTGATGGCCGCTGGTGAAAAAATCAGAAAATATCAGGACACCTAAAATAAGGAAGTGCAAATAATGCGGTCCAAAGAGAGATCGAAAACATAATTAGGGTATGTTTCATGCTTGGCTTTTATTTGTCAAGAGCATGTAAATGATAACTGTAAATCTTAAACATCGTAAAAAATGTAATTAGAGCAATGGAAGTAATGCAGAATAAATTTGTAATTAAAATGTATATTACTATTAAAGTTTTTAGCTTAACACCTTTGATTAAAATAAGAGATTGGACTTGGAGGGGAGTCAGAGAAGCGAGAAAAAAAACACACACACACATACATATATATATATATATATATATATATATATATATATATATATATATATATATATATATATATATATATATAATTTGTATATGTTGTTTCTTTGTAGTTTTTGAGAGAAAGGTTCTAACAAGAACTCTCAGTGGCGTCAAAAAAATGGCCTTTGGCGAAGACGTTTTAATTCTGAAATTTATGAAATTTTTTAATGAGCCTGATCATTAAATGTATTTAAGGGAATCGAATGAACTGGACTTCACAAAAATTAAATAGGCTTATTAAAATGGATGAAAAAATTCAGTAAAGGAGAGTTTTGTTGCATAGCCCTTTATTAATCGGAAAAGATAATGACCAAAACTATGGTGGCAATTGATTCTGTTGAATCGAATTTTAACCTCCTCAGTCCTGGCGTCGCCTGTAGGAGACACTAAACAACACTTTCAAAAAATGCCGCCAAGTTAAATAAAAGGCGTCATTGGTATCCAAAATAAGTTAATTTTCTGATTTATAGATGGTAGTACTGAAAAAAAAAAAAAATTTTAATGAACATTTTTTATTCGTAGCTTATTTATGGTAAAATTGGTGTTTTCCAAGAGAAAGAAAATTATAAGTTTGCGCATCGATAAGTGTTCATATTTTTTAATATTCGTATAATAGAGAATTATTAAACACACCGTTGAATTCCTTAAATTTGCTGTTTATATATAACATTATTAGTTTCTTACTCAAATCTTCCCACTTCTGATTTAAAACACCGTTATTTCAGTGTCGCCTGTAGGAAACATTGGGTCAATGGCTATTAAAATCACTTAATTTGAAGCTATAATTATGTCATATATTTCAGCTCGGAATGATATTCTTTAATTGATAACTGCATTCACTAAATATAGATATTTAAGGGATACAGGAAAGAATCTGTATCTGTCAGAAAATGAAATGAATCAGCTCTTAGTGATCACTGTAATTATGTCTAATTTAAAATTCCAGAATTCGAATGTATTAGGCAGGAAAAAATATAACTCTCTTACTCGCAGGCAACATTTCTTGGAAATCATGAATTTTCAATAAGAATCAACTTAAAATTGAGAAATTATTTACTAGTATAAGGTAAAGAGAGAGAAAAAAAACGAAGGAGATAAATTTTGGAAATTAGGACTCTTCTGTGGACAGTTCGGACAGAAGTATTTTGTGATTCAAATCTTACATTATGCAAGAATTACTCATTAAATTAAGTTTAATGAAAGATTTTAAATTAACACGATGATGTCACTATGTCCCAATGTCTCCTCCAGAAGACACTTAATTTCTCAAAATTAAAAATGAAAATAATTTTTTCAGTACTTTTTCATGTACTATTTAGAACCAAATGAAACAAATGATTTTAAAATTTATGGTTCAAAGTTGACCTTGGGTCTGAGGAGATTAAGGTGAGTGGGGAAAGGCACTGACAGAGGATTGAGGCAAAAGGTAGGTTATCTTGCAGGAAACTCCAAAAAAAAAAAAAGCTCTGGGCTGTTGAGTCAAATATGATTTTGAATATGTTGTTTCTATTAATAAACACAAAAGTAAATGAAATAAATATGTAACATAATATTTGTTACGACCTAGAAAAATATAAGCCAAACTAATTCTAATAGAGCTAGGGTTTCTGATTTCCCGGGTTTTTCCATTCCCGGGAATGTCCGGGAAATCCCGGGAATGTAATTGTCGTTCCCGGGATTCCCGGGAATACATCAATATTTCAAAAAAATTTAAAAATAAGTTATTTTTAAATAAAATCAATAATAATTATATAAAATAAGGATACATATAAATTCCAAAATTAATGCTTATTTATATAATGAGCTAAAAATACAAAAGATATATAATAAATTTATTACTCATTTTTAAAATAGGATTTCAGAAAGCATAAGCAATTTATACTTGTATCACTCAGCCTAGTTCTAAGCTTTGTGACGAACAATCCGGCAGCAGAAAATGCCCTCTCGGCTTCAACTGACGTTGGAGGAATAGTTTTTAAGGCCTCACATAGTTTTATAATGTTTGTTGAAGGATTTTCAGTCGAGTCGAACAGTTGCATCTCTTGTTTCATGATTTTGTTGAAACTAGTACTTTTTTTAGTTGAACAATATAACACTTTTGTTTTAGAGTAAATTGCTTTCTCTAATTTTTCATCCAACGTTAGAGGTTTTTCTTTCAAAATCTCCATGCTCTCTTCTTCTGAGTGCGAAGAGTTGGATATTGATTCCTTTTCTTCGCAGAAAAGCCTTGTCCCTATCATTTGGGCTTGTCTAACCAAACAGGTTTTACCAGGCAATCTCGAAATATCGACAGTAACTGCAGTTGCTTAGTATTTTCTCCCAAAATTCGGGATTGCATTAATCCTATTAAATTAATGTTGCGTCTCTCATTAATTCTTTGGATTAGAGAATATTTCATATTTTTCGCAAATTCTGAATTTTGTTCGTTAAATTCCCCAATAACGAAAGAAAATACACCTTCTGCAGTTAGCAAAGTTGCATTTCGACTGCATAATTTTCCTAAGCCAATTTTTACTGGCTTTAAGCCGGCTACAATTGTAGACACTGTTTCAAAATCTACATTGGCCATCATTTGTTCTTCTTTAATGTCAATTAAGGCTTTTAAAATTGCTGACTTTATTTCTAAAAATCTTTCAAGCATTGCCAACAAACTATTCCAGCGTGTTTTGGTATCCAAACAAACCATCTTTTCACAGCCAAACTCTTCTATAACATATTTTTGTAAAATATCATTCTTGAGAGGTGATTTTCTGAATAATTTTACTACATTTCTAATCTTTTTTATAGTTTCATTTATGTTAGTTATAGAATTTTTTTCTGCATAAGTGATATGAAACGAAGCATCTGTTCCTACACCGCTTTCAAATTCTAAATCTAATGCTTTGTCTAAATCTTCAATTAGCTCTTCACTTTCATCATTGTCTTCTTCTTCATGCGATTTATCTTCTATTTCAACAATGTTTTCTCCCAAATCTATTTGTTTATTATAAAGCACATCACACACGGCTAGGTGTATGGCGTGTGCATAGCACAGGTGATTCTCACAACTCATTATTTTTCCGAACTTAACCATCATACTAGCACCATCAGTAACACACGCAACTATGTGCTTTTCTGTTATGATTCCGAATTCCTTTAGTTTAGTCTCAACTGCTTTAACACAATTTTCTGCTGAAAAGGATCCCCTAATTCTTAACATTCCTAAATTAAAGATTTCACCCTCATTGAAGTGAACGTTTATGTTCAAATATCGTCTATTTTTAAGCGATGTAAACTCATCGAGCGTCAAGCTACAACGAAGTCCAGCGTTTAACTTTGATGAAATTTCATTAGTAACCCGAGCTTTAATCACATTATACTGTTTATATACA
The DNA here is from genome assembly GCA_019974015.1 of Nephila pilipes. Taxonomy (NCBI): domain Eukaryota; kingdom Metazoa; phylum Arthropoda; class Arachnida; order Araneae; family Nephilidae; genus Nephila; species Nephila pilipes. Next base: position 174,221 of record BMAW01119056.1, read on the forward strand.
AGCTTCATGACATCACTAGGGTTTGGAGGAAAGGAATATCCTTTATCATGTAAGGACTTCCTAATAAAGTTACTTTTTGTTATTGCATTTACCGTGAATCCATCTACACAAACAAGTTTACTTACAATTTCCTCTAGCGTTTCTTTTTTTTTTCTTTAAGAAAATATGATAATAAGGGGGGTTTTTTTGTTCAGAAGTAATTCTGATATCATTATAACTATCAATTTTTCTCTTATTAATTTCAGTATTTTCTAATCCTGACGAAACAGATTGAGTTGCTTTTGATATATTATGCCGAATTTGTAAATGCCGAAGCAAACCACTTGTAGACCAACCTCTACACTTCAAAATACTACTACATTTCATGCATTTTACACTTTCTTCATTTTTATTTTTTATGAAATACTGCCAAACAAAGGACTTCGGAATTGAGACAGACATATTTCAAATGGTTATATTTATATTTTATATCTGAAAGAAATATATAAATTGTAAGAAAAATAAGTAGATCCCAAATATTTGTATGTGTTACATTAACAGAACAAATAATTAATACAATAATTAAAATTTTTATGTTCAGAACAAAATTTGAAACAATATTTTTTGTTTCGATTCTATTAAATTTATATATAACATATACAGTCAGACCTCCATTTTACAAATCTCTCTATACTGCAAATTTTTTCCAGGAACCTAGTACAGAAAAATATTGAAAGATGAATCTCTATTTAACGAATTTTCCACATAATGAACTTTTCTTCCGGTTTTAGCAACTTCGTTAAATAGAGGTCCGACTGTATATATATATATATATATATATATATATATATATATTTACTAAAGGCTATAATACTAAATATTATATATATACTGAACTATATATTATATACTAAAATGCTACAAATCAAAAGAAGAAGTTAATCAAATATAGACGTATAAAAAGACTGTATATGTCAAAAGTTAAATATACATATCTTTAATTAGTTCCGGTTTTTGTTCTGGAAAAACCGTTTCTTTCCTTCAGTTTTCGATTCAGCCTCGACTGATTAATTTTCAGATTTTTAAACGTTTGTATTTGTATTAAAAAAGGTGTATGTAATAAAAGTATCAAGAAATCTGATAAAGGTTTAGAAGAGTAAATGGTGTATCAAATATATTTTCATCCATGCTCCCTGCAAAATTAATATAATTTTGTGAAGCAAACAGAAACTTTAAAATCTGCCTTTGTACTGTAATAAAATTCCCTATATATTTTAATAAATAATTTTCAAAGGCAGTTTGTAACAAAATCTACAGAAAGAAGTATTTCGAAGGAATAAATAATTATTCTGAAGAAAGAAATTATTAAAAATTCGAATACAAAAGAATTTGCTTCGTTTATAATAAATAAACATCACACTATTATTATTTTGCAGTTGCTGTTTCTGTCTCGATTTCTTATTTTCAACTTTATCATATACACAGAGGAAAAAATCTTTCTCCAAATTAAAAGTTGTATATTTTTTTTAATGAAACTTATCACTTTTTGCACTAAAAGCAGAAATTGGTAATGGCATGGAAAAATGTTACAATTAAAGATTTTGTAAATTAAAAATCTCGGGAAAAAAATTCACATTTGAAAAATAATTACTAAAATTAACCTTCCTTCATTGACTCGCATGCTTTTGAAATTTAACCAGTCAAAGCTGAATCAATTATTTCTCTAATGTTTCTACTAAGAGATAAATATTAATAAATACTTGAAAACTCATTTGCTGCTGAAGTGCCGATTATGTACGTTAAAAATATTAATTATTGTATTTAAGATATTTTATTTGTATAGCCGATTTCTTGTTTATGGAAGTGCCATATTATTGTTACATAAATAAAAATAAATAATAATATAAGAATCTCACACGAAAGCTAGGGTTAGAAAAATAATAAATAAGAAATATTGCGAGATACCTTATAACAATATTCTCCCCCAAACAATTTGAGGGTTCATTCCCTTTTTCAAATTGCTGATGCAATTAAATAGCTCTTAATAAACACAAGTATCCGAAAAAAAATTTAAAAAAAGATTAAATAAATAATAGTTTTAAGTATTAGTACTTACGTTATCCTCATAAATCAAGATCTTGGAACTTCGATCAGATTTTGCTGGTTGGCTACGAAATGCGATTGCTTTAAAAACCCGACACTTCTTGTTAACAAAGCTCGATACACAGATAGACAGGAATTTATCTGGACAGATACTCCTTCCCAAGGCTAGCTGGAAAAATTCTCACCAATCCAGCGTAAGCGTTAATCTTTTTTTCTCATATTACACCCCACAGTTGGGGTGACGAACATTCCTTCATCCAGGAAGTTCGGGGTGAACGATCGCAAATTGTCATAGTAGGGTCAGCTAACGATGTCCAAGGTTGAAATCTACAGTCAAGTCAAAAATAGCTACCTCGTAGATAATTGAAGCTCCGTGCGATTCCCGGGAAATCCCAGGAACGAAGTATAATTCCCGGGAATAGAAAAAGTACAGAAATCTTATGATTTCCCGGGAACCCGGGATCCCGGGTTCCCGGGAAAGAAACCCTAAATAGAGCCATGCAGGCAAAACGTGACCTTTTCACCAAACAGGGTAAATTAATCTGGACTCAAAGCCTAATATGACATGGTGTGGAAGCGGAAATTGAGCAGTCAGTTAAAACGACATTTCTCATCTCAGAATTACAAGATTTCCTCAAATACCCTTGTATACTTTTAGTGGTGTCTTTAATGCAGAGAACTCAAACCAATCTGTCTTCGTCAGGAATTATACGTCTTCAATAAAACTCAGGAAACGTTATGGTTTGACATTGTAAAGTTTGTCGTAAATATATATATATATATATATATATATATATATAT
>BMAW01119056.1:177143-241388 GCA_019974015.1 Nephila pilipes
TATCTGTGTGTAGGATTTCCCAGCTAATTATCAAAGGATTAATTTTATTTTCCAATGTATTGTAAAACCAGTTCCTCAGTTACTCGATAGATGGCACCACGAATCATGAGAGTCATGTGATAGCTCGTGCAGTGCCGCCTATTCCCGAACAAAGCTGAGTGACATTTCGTTCTCGCTCTCTTTCCCCCTTTTTTGGCTTCTTTTCTCCGCTTCACCCTCGTTGAATTGAAATCCGAACGCCAGAGCATCGTTCCAACACGCATCGCCGATATGGGTTAAAATTAATTAGGCTGACATCTATCCGTCTCAGAAGACCTCTTTATTCCAAATAGAGATAACCTGTACATAGATTGATGTGTAAATATATCCCTTCTCCATCTCAATATTTAATAAACGAAGTAAAATAAGTTGACCCTCATCAATGAATTCTTACGAAGTCATCACAGAATCCGGTAATGGAATTTCTCCCCTAGACAAAACAGCGCTTTGCGTAAGAGCAAACCAGTGTAGATTCGGGATATCATAACCTCATTCCACACGCATACACACATGATCCCTTATAGAAATACATTTATAAAACGAAACAATGCTGTCGTTGTGGTATTTAAAACCTTAGTTCGGAATTCGGATTATACTAACCTAGATTACGAACTCGTCAATTTTAATGCACTCGAACAGTGTCGATTAGTATCGGATTATTTTGAAAAGCATTTGATTTATGTACTATTGTGTCTGTACTTCTTCCGTAACTCTTTGAGATTTGTGCCATACTGATTTGGTTTGAAAACCACTGATTTTTTGCTGTCTTCCCTACCCTTCATCCCTGCGTTCCATTTGAGTAGCGAATGATAACTCGAATAGCATTTCATCTGGCTGAGAATCAAATTCCGGATATAGGATAGCAGCAAATTCATTAAACGATTAGCACTGCATCTATTTGGAGAGCTGTTACCTTGTTGAATTCCTTCTCAGTTTTCAGTCACAGTCGATTCAGTTCCTGTACTGATGACACTGTCCCCGTCCAAGGAGCTAATTTAGTGTTGTTCTACATAATTTAATTCTCAAAAAAAATATTTGGAAATAAATACGAGTAACATGATGTATCGTGAAACTCCTGAGAGGTAGTTTTTACTTGTTCTCAAAAATAAACTGAATAATGATGCCAAATGAATTTCATGCAAATAAAATGTTCAAGAAATAAGATTTTCTATATATAAACACAAATAGAACACACACATTTTGCAACTCATAACAATCTAAGAATATTCAAAATTAAAGTAAAACGATTAAGAGAAAAAAAAACATCGATATTTATAAGATAATCATTAAAAATCAAATTAATATTTATGCAAATCAATTAAAATTTACTTAAATAACGAAACAATCTAAAATATAAGACCTAAAAACCCAAAAAATTCAAAACAAACTATTGAAGAACCAAACGATTTAAAAGAAAAAATTTGGAATAGTGGAAATAATGTAATTAATATTGTTCCATACTTTAGAATGAGATAATGAGTGTTTATAAAGGTAATTACTGATCAAACCATACCATTTCAGTGAATTACATTATAAAAAAATGTGATAGCAAACCAAAAATCAGAAAACCAATCACAGAAAAAGGAAGGTAAACATCTACAATTTCACTGCAAAAAAAAAAAAACAAATTGCACTTAACTATATATCTAAAATATTGTAAAACCAATTAAAAATCTGAAAAAAAATCGAATAATATTAATCATACTATAAATTAATCAAAAAGTAAGCATTCTGAAACAAATTATAATATAAAATATTTACCAATGGTACGTCATCAGAACAAAATGACGACAAAACAACAGCTACAAAGATGACAAATTAACTGCTTTTTAAAGACAAAAACAACTGCAGAAAGAAATTAAGTATCTAATCCAGAGGTTCCCAAACTTTTTTTTCTCGTGGACCACTTTCAAAGGTTTACTATTTTCGGTAGACCCCCCTGCTGCTACATTTCTACTGTATTCCCAAAACTCCTAAAAAATATCACCCTAAATTGAGGGTGTTAAGAAGAAAAAAAAAAGTAGCACATTTTCTTGTGTCCTATTTATTAAAATAATACTTGTGTTTATACGTGCGTAAATAAATATTTTTAAACAAAAAAGTACCTAGGTACCTAAAGTTTAATCTTCCCTGGCTTTTTGTTCTTTTATAGAAGTTTTGAATAATCTCTAGTATGTAATTTTTACTACATAACTACCTACTACACTCAAGTAGTAAAACAAATATAATATGATTTATAAATTACTATATACAATAAAAATATGTATAACAAATAGGCAGATACTTACTTTTTCCGGCACTGCAAACACTGACATCGATTCACTCACACTTTTATGTTCAAAATCCCGGAAACAAATGAGTAACGTTTTGATCTTGGCATTTGTATTTATACTAATGTAGATTGCAAGCACAGAGCAAGTCGCGTTTCATCCCTTTGCAAGTCTAAACAAGCATCCTGGATGAGCGGGCGCACGGGCGGCACTTTGCAAGTCTCGACATGTGGTGTACACTTGTACTATTATCTATTGTTCTATTCAATTCTGTGTTTGAACTGAGTCTCGAATATTTTTGAGTACCTACCTAGTGAATGATGCTACCTGCCTACGTTGATAGGTAAATCCAAGCCAAAATTTTTGTTCTCTATTATGAAAACCAGACAATTTTTCGTGGACCGCCACTTACAACTTGTGAACCCCTGTTTTCTTTTCACGTCTACGTAGACCCCCATGTGGTCTCCTATGGACCCCTGGGGGTCCACCTGGACCACTTTGGCAACCTATAATCTAATCCTATAAAAAACACTTTAACAAACAGTAAAAAAAAACAATATTAATAAAAAAAAACTTTTAAAAACATATAAAATACTACACAAATTTCATACGAATACGCTCGCACGTTCGCACCCCTACTCTACTAGAAAGAATTCATAACCTGAAAAAAGAACAGAGCAGAAACTGAAAACTTATAACACGAAAGTGAGGAGACTGAAATATTTTTTCCTGTTAAGCTACGTATGCAAAAAAAAAAAAGACAGAAAGAGAAAGAGAGAAAAGAAACACCAATGTTTTTGTTGTCGTCAAAATCTCATTGCTTCGATTTCCTGATAAAATTTATCCATGTACGTACATACATTTAAAATATATATCTATATTGTCCAACACATGATATTAGGTACACTGTTTTTGCTTCAAATAATTGCATGCATCTAATTAAAAACACGTAAAAAAATTGTTTTTTTGAAAACAAATTCTAATTAGTAATTTTTCCAACATCAAATTTTTTGTACATGATTTTATATAGTTTACAGATTTATATATATTTATTTCGTCATCGAATGTTCATTTAATATCAGCGCGTACTTTTCATGAAATCGTACATTTCCTCCATTTTTATTGTAAGCGAAATAGGAATATGTTTCCGCACCGATTTCTCTGTCATTGTACACAAAAAAATTATTTATTTGAAATACAGAAATTTAACGATTTGATCACAAAATTCGCTTTTTTTTGTTATGTGATTTTTGATTTGTATTTAAAGGGGCCGGGAAAATAAAATATATTGTATTTTGGTGGGACCATAGTACTATCTCATAATAACCGTTTCTCGTGTTAAAGAGTTTTAAATATTTTTCATTGAAAATAGAAACTGAATTTGATCGATTAGCTTGGTTAATTAATGGTTGAACACATCTATGTGTCCAAATTTAAGCATTTTCTGTAGATATCTAAAATATAGGAAAGTATTTTCTCTTAAAATTGGGCCCTCAAGGTCACCCGTTAAATTCCTCGTTTTGCTCATGACATAAAGAATGTTCAACGTTAAATGAAAACGAAGAAACACTTTTTCTTTTTACCTATTTGGATTCATAAACTCGAATAAAATGAGCAGGCCGCGCATTAAAACAAAATTGCCCATTCTCATTTAAAAAGCGGTAAAAACCAATCTTCAACCTTGCTGTATATTGCAAAACGTTTAATAATTTAGGGGAGAAGGAGTAAAAGGGAGGGGAATGAAGAATCTTTAAAATCTATATTTTACAAACTATGCACACTCTATAATTTATTTGGTTAACCGCAAAAATTTCGGTTAATTCTTTTTGACTTAAGATACTATCTAAATTCAGTTGATCCACCTAAATATTGGAGTCACACGGGACGTGTCCTATTATAAGAGGATTAGTCCTTTGGAATTTTTTTTCATTTACGAGGACAGTTCAAAAAGTACCCGTGTTGGGAAATGGAAAATGGGGTAACTCACGGTAGTTTTGCCCATTGATCATGTGTATGATGCCTTTCGTATTTCACCATAATTTTTCCGACCTATGAGACTCTCTTCGCTTTCTTTGGAGTTGACTCACTTGAAGCTATTTATTATTTGTTTTGATTATTGCCTTAGTTTCTGGGGATATAATGATGTATTCAGGTCTCATTGACTGTGGCAACTCGACGTCGGAACAATCAAATTTTGATTTGCAACAAATGGTTGTGAAATCAAAACTAATCTATAAACAATCCATATAACCTTAAATTTGTTCTTGCTCCATTTGACAGATGGCAGCACACAATGGTAACACCAACTTGTCTTGGCTGCATCATAGCTCTTCAGAAACAGGTACATTTTGATCCAATTACGTAAGATTGTTTTCCTAGTTTGATTTTTAACATCTTGCAGGTCATTTGAATCCGAACAGAACTACGAGGTTTACTGATTTTAATTTATAAAATCCAGAGCTTGTTTATATTCAAATAAAAAATCCCGCATAAGTCAAATATTTCTAAATTTCAAGGACTGATTATTGTAAACGCGCGTATTAGTAATATAACAGCCGGAACTTGTAACAATTCCAATAATTTTTATTGGAAAAGAAAGAGATCCAAATTCGGATGCTGTTCCTTAAAATTAGGGCGAAAGTAGCCTCAATTGTCTCATTTTTTATTACTTTTTACTTCTAAATTCCCGAGACATTTAAGACCCTTACCAAAAAATTCCAAAGACGTAGCCAATTACAAATTCATCAACCTTAATGTGAAAATACACTCGCGATTCGTCCCGGATTTATTTGAAAAGCATTTGATGTATTTACTATTAAGCTTTTACTTCTGAATGCACAATAATTTTTCGAGTTTCGTGGCAAACTGATTTGACTTGAGAACCATTGACTCGATGCTGTCATCCCTTTTAATTCTGTGTTCCATTTGAGTTGCAAATGATAACCCGAATAGCATTTCATCTGGCTGCAACTCAAATTCCTGACACCGGATAGTAGCGAATTCACTAAACGATTTGCACTGCATCTATTTGCAGAAACTTCTCGAAGAAGTTACCTCGATCCCATCTGGAATTCTCTCACAGTTTTCAGTCACGGTCGATTCAATTCGCGTAAGTTTTTTTTGACTGCCTTTTCTTCCTGCTCTGGAAGCTGACGGCTAATTTAGAGTTACCTTGAGTAATTTAAATCAAAAATGTCTTGGTATTGAATATGAAATGAGGTAATAAATCGAATTTTTAAACTTTTGTTAAGGTCAAGAAATTATTTTATGGATGGTTCAGTTTATAGCTAAGAGTATGATGTTGAGATTTTTTTTCTTTCATTCTTCCCCCCCGGAAAAATGCACCTTTTATGACAACATTCTAAAACTTTTTTTTTTATCAATTTCTTGGAAATGTGATTATATTTTTTTTAAGTCGCATTGAGAAGCAACACGAGGGCTAGTGGCGATGGACTTACAGTGGCTCAAACAATTGAGGATACACCTTACTTTCACTTGATAAATCCAACTTTTAATGAAAATAGCACATTAACTAGAATAGAAGACGTATTTTTACTTTTACACGTAATAAAAGGGTTAATTTACAGTAAAAATAACGAAAATCAACAAAAAAATATCTAAAATTAAAAGTTTCACAAATATTTGAAGTAAACATAGGCAGATCTTTACCTCAAAAAATTAAGGATACACCAATGAAATTTTTTCGATATATTACATGCATAGACAGTATCAGTATTTTGTTGCATGTCCTTTGGCTTTTATAATGTCCTCCAAACGTCTTGGTACCGATTCGACCAATTTTTTAGTGGTATCTGGAGATGTTTTATCCCATTCTTCTTGTAACACTTGCTTTAAATGGGCTTTGTTTCTAATCTGGTGTTTTTGGACCGCTGTTTCTAGTGTGGCCCACAAATTTTCTATGACATTGATGTCAGGGGACTGTGGCGGTGTGTGCAATTGCTGTTTACAATGAAAAAGACACCACATTTTGACATTACGTGCCGTGTGTTTGGGGTCGTTGTCGTGCTGAAATATAAAATTTCCATCTAAACCCAATTTTTGTGCACTTTCTTTAAGATTGTTGCGGAGTATGTCTATATAAAGCTTATGATCCATTATACCATCTATAAAAACTAAATTTCCTACCCCATTTGCAGCCATACAACCCCAAACCATGACGGAGCCACCACCATGTTTAACTGTAGGTCGAAAATTTTTTGGATCCAAAGCGGTGTTCGGCTTTCTCCAAACGGTGTGACGACCATCGCTTCCAAAAATGTTGAATTTACTTTCATCACTAAATATAACTTTCTTCCAAAAGTTTTCTGTCTTCAACTGATGCGTTTTTGCAAACTCCAAACGCTTTTTCTGATTTTGTAAGCTTATGAAAGGTTTCTTTCTAGCTACTCGACTGCTATATCCAGCATGTCTAATCACATTTCTCACAGTTTCAGCACTTACACTTCTGCAGATTATTCGAGAAGTTTCTGTAGCTGGTTTGACTGCACTCAGTTTAGGATTAATCTTGATATCTTTTAAAATTTTCCTTTTAGCTACATCACTCAGAATACTTTTCCTTCCTCTTCCACTCTTATATTGAATTAATCCATCGCGTTTAAATTTCCCAATGATTTTCTGGACACATGAGTGACTTCTACCGACAATTTCAGCTATTTCACGATAAGATTTTCCCTTCTTAAATAACCTTAATATAAATTTTCTTACATCAATACTAGTCTCTTTCCGAGGAGCCATTTTCCATTTAAAATTACAGCTTTATATTCTCATAACCAACTTCAAAAGACAGAAATAACAGTTGAAAAAATTTAGGATAAAATTTCCCAAACTTTAGTAGCAAGCAAAAAGAAATCAAGTGGTAGTTAAACAAAAATTTCATTTGTGTATCCTCAATTTTTTGAGGTAAAAATCTGCTTATGTTTATTTGAAATGCCTCTAAAAAGTTTTATTTTAGAATTTTGTCGTTGATTTTTCTGTATTTTTACTGTTAATTAAACCTTTTGTTAGGTCTAAAAATAAAAATTCGTTTGCACTTCTGGTTAAGGTGTTATTTTGATTGAAAGTTGGCTTTATCAAGTAAAAGTAAGGTGTATCCTCAATTGTTTGTGCCACTGTAGAAATTTTGAACCTTGATCAAGTGACGAGGGCGATACCTGACTCTGCACCTTCCTTTTCAAACTTCCACGCCACGATCAGGGAGGGCTTGGGACCTCGACAAGATTTTACGGGTATCAACCCTACTACAAGGCAGATTTTAAATGGCATCGGGGCTCCAATCCAAGACTTATACACCACAGTAACGGGCGGGGAGATCGGAGCCTCCACAGATTTAACATGCATCAGCTTCGCTACACAGCCGGGCTTAATGGAAGCAGGACTCGAACCCACTACACGGCGGGTGGTCCTTAATGGAATCAGGACTCGAACCCGTGACTCGACGGAATATGCGGCCGCCGTGAGCTCGTAATCATGACCACTGGACTCTGACGGCCGGTCAAGAGTGACAATTTATTGTAAAAGATGAACAAAATTTGTTACGATTTTGTGTGTGTCTCCCTTTCTATTCAAAGTCGAAAATTAAACTTTTTGTTAAAAGATACAATATTTTTTTCCTGCGAAATATTTTAGAAAATATATGCTTACTGAAGAATGCTTTTTTAAAAATATATTATTTCGCGTTTGAATGAATTTTGAATATTACTTTCGTATTACAAATTTCCAAACTTCTCTGAGAAAAATAACTTCCTCCCAGTTCAAAATTACGAGGTCCGTCGCCAACAGCCTTTCGTGTTGCTTCTCCGTGCGACGTTAATAAACCAACCCTTCCGCCTTGGAGCATTAGTTTCCTTAATTCGGTATTGTTTGATTATTTTTATATAAATTTTAACTTCTAATATTTGATTTATACATTTTAAAAAAATAATATTTGAAGCTAAAATTTAAAAATTAAACTTAACCCAATGTTCAAAAAATAAGAAAAGAATGATAAATAACTTAAAAATTTAAATAACTTTTTGTCACTTCTTTAGCTGACATTTGTGATGCATCGGTAGCGTGGCCGAGTGGTCTAAGGCGCTGGTTTTAGGCACCAGTCTTTCGAGGCGTGGGTTCGAATCCCACCGCTGCCATATTGTTCATATTTTAGGATAATCTAGAATGGGAAAAAAATTATTGTGTAGGATCAATTTACTAGGGATTTTCGAAGACAACAGTGATGCTGAAATTATTATATAATTTTTTTTTTAAAGCTTTTCATTGGGGGAATATAATTTTACATTAACTAAAATTAGTTCCACATTGTTAGATAATACTAAATTAAGGAAAAGAGTATTTCCGATTCTTGTGAAGCATCTTAACTGATTAAAAAAGATATTTGTAATTAAGTTATTCTGTATGCTTCAGCTTATTCTATACTTATTCTGTATTCTGTATGTACTAAAAATCAACTGATTAAAAAATAGTACATTGTTCACGAATAAAAAGCATTTCAATTTTTTCCTATTCAAATTGAGGTTTTTTTTTTTTTTTTTTTTTTTTTTTTTTTCCCTCGGGCCCGGGGGGGGGGGAAGCAGCAAAATAATTCCGAAATTCTCCGTATAAACGTTAACAATAAATAAGTAATAAAAATAAAAATGCTTGTTTTTAACCCACTTTTTATTTCAACACATAATTAAGAATTGAAATTACTTACGAATATTTTTTGTTTTCTTGAAGAAAATTATCCCTTACTAATTAACTAATTAATTTTAATATTTTCATGATTATTAAATTTATTTAAATTTTGATTTTATTTTAAATTTTCTACTCATTTACTTTTACTCTTTGATTCCTTTTTCTTTTCTTTCTATTCTTTATATTCCTAAGAAACATTCAATAGGAATATAAAGAATATATCGGTCTTACACGAATTTAATAAAATTTTATCTTCTCTTACCAATACACATTAAATTTCCTTTGCATCTAGCCCGTAGCGACATCTAGTGACTAAATTGACAAGCTCATACGCTTAAAAAAAATGCAACTACGAAGTGCAATGCGAAAGATATTAGTTTATTTTTTTCAATGTAGAGTAACTAATTAAATTCTACCCATGGATAAAACAGAATTAGCGATTAAAGTTTGATGAGCACCATTATGTTGCGCGTCATTTTCACATAATTAAATTATGATTCATTGTATAATTATAATAAAAAATTAAATTTTCAAACAAAAATATTGCGATTAACTTTTCAACTTTTCAGATCGTCTGACTAAATTTATATTTCTCCATGTTGTATTTTTGTTCATAATCTATTTTCGAAAACCTAAACTTTTTTTACTACTTGAAGAAAATTTTATGAATATTCTGAAATATAAGGTTTGTAGAATTCCCTATGGAATTAACTCTAAGATAAGTAGTATTTTTTTTTTTAATGTTTAAGTCAAAATCAATGCATTTTTGAGAAATTTTCGAGTGTTTCATAATAATAATAACTTAAATAATGGCACCAGAAAGAAACCCCCTTTCAGCTTTATGTAAAATATTATGAAATACTTAGAAATTTTTTTTTTTTTTTTTTCGTAAATAAAAATGCATGTTTAAAAATGCCTTAAAGAGTTAAAAGCTTTCAAAATTTTCTTATAAGAAATTTAAATTTTTCGAACACTATGCAATAGATTCCAAATTTTTTGTGTGGTTGGCTGTAGAGCTTACATAAAATACAAATGAACTCAAAAGTCCAAGTATTAAAAGTACAAAAGAAATGTAAAAAACAGGAAATGAAAGTGAGAAGAAAAAGAAAAGGGATAGGATAAAATTTATGCATACTATGACCATTCAAACTCAAAAAAAAAAAAAAAAAAAAAAAAAGGTTTATATTTAAATTCTGAATTATTTCATTGAATTTCATAATATATAATCTTCTATATGAAGTCATAACTAATCATTTAGATGAAAAATCCCTTGCACCAACTACTAACATCAATCTATGTAAGGGGGGGGATGTCTTTTTTAAAAGAAAAAAAAAACCTTATAGTATAAATAACGCTCTTGTCTACCAGCCATTTTTATTTCATGAACATAATGTTAATCTCTCCAATGTAATTTCTACTACCTTCCCAAAATCGATACTATTTTAAAACGTTTTTATGTATTTCACTTGGTGTGTGTGTGTCTGTCATCAAATTTTCGATCGTTAATTTAACCAACTTCTCATCAAGCTAGAGCTCTGAAACTTTGGGAATCGTTCTTACTCGCCTAATAATGCAATATTTAGACATTTGTGAAAAGTTTTAATTAATATTTTCTTTAAGATAATACAGTTTAGTCCAACCACTTGGCGTGATTTCAAAAATTGGCACCAAACTTGGCGATTTTTTTTTTTTTTTTTTTTTTTGGCTGAACGTTAAGTCTGTAAAACGGACCAGGGTAGCCACATTTGGCAAAATACTGTCAAATAATTCTTGTCGCCAAGGTTGGTTGGGTTAAACTGCATTCCAACCATTTAATTTACCGGATGAATTAATTAATTTTAGTTAGTTTTAACTTTTTTATGTATTTCACTTGGTGTGTGTCTGTCTGTGTGCTATCAGTGTGTCATCAAATTTTCTATCGTTCATTTAACCAACTTCCCATCCAGCTAGAGCTCTGAAACTTTGGGAACCGTTCTTACATGCCTAACAATGCAATATTTAGATACTTGCGACATGTTTTCACTAATATTTCAATAATTTTCTTTAATAAACTTTGCCACCATATAAAAACGTTGGTTTTATCTCAAATTATTATCTATTTGAATGCAAAAAAAAGTGCATCCGAAAGAGCAATAAATAATGAAGGTTTCCGCAGAATTACATTTTTATCACCGACTTTTGAAAATATTTTCATCCAAATTTTAATGTTTCGTTTGTGGTACTTCCAGTCTTTAAAAAATATTCAAAAATATTTTTAAAAACCAGAAGAATGTAATTTCCGCAGAAACCTTCATTATTTTTTTTTTATTGGAGGCACTTTTTTGTACTCAAATAGATAAAATAGTATAGATGGGAGGACGATAGTAGAAATTCCATAGGATTAAAATTACGTTCACGAAATTAAAATGGAAAATAGACGTGAGCCTTAAAGAAACATTTTTCTTTCTTGAAAGAAAGATATCGCTCATGATTAATTAACTAAGTATTTGTGAGCACATTTGTTTGTCATTCTATGTAATAAAAATTTTAAACTGTTCAATAAATATTATTTATTTATCTTTATTATTATTTTTTGTCGAATACAAAGTTCAAAATCCATTAAGCATTGCAATGCTGAAGACGAAATTTTTCGGGAGTACTTTAATTACAGAAAAATAATTTAATTCAGAGAAACAAAAAGAAAAATACAAATTAATAGTATGATTTCTATTGATAGGCGAAATCGAAGTACGATATTAATAATATCGAAGCATATATGTTACAACAATAACACATCGATCAATAACTCCCGAGACTAACCCAGAGATGGCGCTCGTAGTAAACCAGTAACCAGGTCTTTCTAGAGTACTAACCTTTGCTTGAAACGTGTCAAAATTTTAAGTCGATCGGACCAGGAAAAAGGTTTTTTGAAGTGAAGTGAAAAAGGTTTTTTCCAAGTGGGTGCCGCGATTGCTTTCGATGGAACAAAAACAGCAACGAGTCGATGATTCAGAAAGCTGTTTATCACTATTTACTCGCAACAAAAAAGATTTCTTGAGAAAAAAAAAAAAAAGAAAAAAAAAAAAAAAAAAAAAATATTTGGAAAAGCGTTGGAACGATTGTATCACCCTAAAAGGTGATTAACAAAAGGTGTTATGTTGATGAATAAAAAAAAAAAAATTGCAAAAAAAACGTTGTTTTCAATTTTAGACTCGGGAGTTATTGATCGATGTGTTATAATAACAGTGGTCTGACAAATGTAAAAAAAAGTATTTGGAATTCTTTTGAACCAATTAAAAATATTTTTTAAATTATCGGTCTGCTTTTGATTATTATCGTAACAAATTGTGCACGTGTTTATTTCCTACTTTTGAACAAATTGTAGTATTTTGTTACTATAAAGAAAATACGTTTTGACGATTTGAAAAGTGAAAAAAAAATCCCCCAATATCATTGAGGGATAATGTATATGAAATGTGTTTTAATGGATTATGTTTGTTACACTCACATAAAAATTTATGTGTTAGAGAAGAGGAATTCATATATATATATATATATATATATATATATATATTTGTTCTTATGGTATTTTTATTATTGTTTTTAAGTGATCTCTATTTCTGATAAAATTATATCAAAACTTAAATAGTTTTAAATAGGAGAAATAAGATTGATTTAGAGTATTATTTATTTTTTACCAAGTGGTAATTCTAAACTAAAGAAACTCCTTCTTTCAAGGCATTGACGAAATGTATCATCTAATGTTAATTTCTGAATACGCTACTGTGTGGAACGCATTCGATTTATTTCAAGATTGCGAGTTGCAAGCATTTTTTTTTTTTTTTTTTTTAATTTCTCCAACTGCACAGAAGTAAAAATGGCGTGCCGTAAGAAATACCTCTCTGAAGAGGAATTTAAATTCTTTTTCTTCTAACTTTCTTAAAATTAAGCAGTAAGTATAGGGTCGACTATGAGGGAAAATATTAGTAAGCCAATGGGATTAAGTACCAAAATTTTTTATCTTGGGATATTTACAACGCATGTATAATTTTTGAATAGCAATTTTATGTCCCAGGTGGATCCAGCCCACGACGGCTATTAATATAACCAAACAAAAAACAGTAATTTGTAACTATAACTACTAAATTTATTGCAAAAGCAACTCTAGTGTCTAGTGAAGCCGCTAGAGAGTGCACTCGACTAGGGAGTAAAGAGACGGCTGTTTTGTAGTAAAGTGAAAAAGAGGATGACACCGACGGCCGGATTCGAGGTCAATTGAATCCTACATCTCGGCTTTCTGATACAATCACGAAGATAGTTATTAAATTATTTTCAAGAAAAAGTGTCTTTTAAGTGTGATCTGAGAGTGAATGGAGAGATGAAAAGAAAACCTCTCGACCACTCACAAAATCCTGCTACAACATCTATTACTATTGATGTATCAGGGATGAATTTGCGAATGTGACACATTTTTTTAGAAAGGAGAGATCAATAAAATCATTCTTAAATTATTGCAGTTATATATCTTTCTATGTATGATACAGGTACGCTGGTTCACAGTCATTCAAAATTGCACGGTATTAATAGAATTTGTCCAATAAAAAAAAGAAGACATTTTTAAAATCAGTTTTATCACCAAGCAATTCATCAAAATATCAAACAGTAAATCAAAATGATTTTCAGTAATTATCAGAATGATTTTAACTAAATATTACGGATTCAAAACCTATTATGACAGCAGAATCAAATTGAACCCTGAAAGAAACAAAGATTTTCGAACCCCCTTAATCTCCGTAAATAAATAAAAAAACTTACAATAAAAAAAAGTTTTCAATCAAGCTTTTATTTAAAGATAGACTATTAAGTATAAAAATCATTTTTTAAATTAAAATAAAAAAATATGTATAAGAGTTTGAGAGGCTTACAAACATAAATCATCTGAATAGTTTATTTGTTGATATCACTTGTTTAACCAGCAGTTGCACTCAGTACGATGTGTATCGTATGAGAGACAGTTACAAAACTCAATATGCGAAGGGGTTACTTCGTGGACAGCCTACACCCTGACCCTTTTCCTCTCTAAAATTTCCCTCCGTTTCCAATTTTTGTATAAGATGTAATTCCTTTACTACAATGTCCCAAATGATGCTAAATCTCTAGCGAAACCTGTCGCCATAAGAATAAAATCTGTGAAAGTGTACAAAGTGTTCTCTCTTCATTTTATAGCAACAAAATGTCTTCGTCGTTGCCAATGCCGAAAAATGCCTCGGTTCATTAAGTCCAAACTATGGTGGTCGTATTCTAGCAACTGATCAAGGCGACCTTTAATAATTAGTTCCTGATAATCAGTTCTCAGCAATTATTTTTATTGTTAAAGTTTAATATTATAAAATTTACAAAATTAATATAAAGCTCATATCCTGGTGAAAGAGCTACATGGAAGCCAAAAACTGTATATTTCCATCCCGTTCTCAAGTCGTTCAATTGCTTGCTGTGCATTCTTTTTAAAATTCGGGACTTTCTTAAAACCCCGTGGGACGCGGAATAAATTGTTAAAAAGTGGGACTTCTGGTCACCTTACTCTAGAACCCGCAAGTCCAACCGTGGTGTGGTGTGTAATTTTGGAGTGGGAGGCGTTACCTCAGGAGTCGTCCTCGTCACTTGACCGAGGCTCAAAATTACGAGTGACGTCACCAATAGCCCTTGTGTTGCTGCTAAATGTGACGTTAATAAATTATCAATCAATCAAATTCCTGATTAATCTGGCTCTTTATCTTTCCGGCCAGACGGTAATTCTCCGTTTTTATACAGAATGGCGAAATATCATTAGCCATCTAATGGGCTATTGTTTTAGTGGTGCGTTTTGCCGTACCTGATCACTTTTCAATTTTTTTTATCGTTTGCTTCAATTACAATAACATTTAGCTTAAATACATTCAATTTAAAATTTTATCGTTTGCTTTAATTTTAATTACATGTAGCTGATATAATATTCAATTCAATAATTTATCGTTTACTTTAGTTTTAGTCACATTTAGGTTAAATATATTCAGTTTAATAATTTATAGTTTCCTTTAATTTTAATAACGGAAAAGTTTACTATTGTCCATTTATCGATATTTCATCGTTTACTTTAATTTTCATATTTAATTGAGTAATTTAATAATAATTATAGAAAAGCGCACCTTGGGTGGCTAAATCTGTTCTTTGCAAAACTTTCCATAGAATTTTGGCATTTTTATATGTGTGTTGCCTTCTACTTCAATGGCTATGAATACAAAACTATACTTTTGGCTAATTTTAGTTATTTCGGTAGTTTTAGTTATTTGGCCCTTTTTATTTGCGCCAACTGTATTTATATAATAATACATCGATTTGTTATTTAAATGTGCTATTTTTAGTGATTTTTTTTTCAGTAATCCGCTGGTACTCTGGTCTGATATTTGCTGCATTAGTTAGAGAGCATGTATATTACATTTCACATTACATGTTTTAAAAATCATCTGTATTTTTTTTCCCGACTGAATAACATATCTCCTCGTCAAGCTTCTGCATCAACTTTTCTAAATGAATAAATAAAGTATTAAAATAATAAAATAAATTTTGAAATTAGCTGTGCTAATTTCATTTTAACATGTGCTAACATTTTTATCCTGTTAAGTTCTAGGGAAAAAAAAGTATTATTCAAAATGAGTTTAAATAAGCCTAAAGTAAGCGTACTTCCAAGTCCCAAGTTTCATAGAAGCAATTACTATCAAGAATAGAAAATACCTTCTTCAACTTTCTAATGCAATTTTATTTTCACAAGCAAAATGCTCTAGTGTATAAAAACGTTGTCAATATAAACAACAAAAAGAATAAAAACAGACGATTTTGTCCTAAGAATCAATTATTAAAATAAACATTAAACTAAGAACAAACAATAAATTCTTAAAGCAGACAATAATATTTTAATATATTATTCCTATATTAAAAAGACAAATTATTAGAAATTAAATTACTAGAAAATTATAATTTGTTCGGATTTTTAAATAAAAGCAGACGATGAAATATTAAATTAAATATATCTTATCAATGTAAAAATACCTTTAGCAAACTAAATGTAATTATTATAATCACAATAAATTATTACGTCAATCTATTGAACTTAATGGCATATATCCTTTATTTTATGTCCACGCATTTTTGTTGACGCCATTTCCTCAAAACAACAACGTGTTAAAAATAACATGAAAAAATTCTTTTCTTGCAAATTTTTTGCAAAGAACAGATACAGCATCCTAAGGTGTTAACTTTTATCAAAAATAATTATTAAATCGTTCAATTAAATATTAGAATTAAAGCAAACAATAGTATGTCAACGAAATAGAAATTTTATTAATTGACCAGTAAAGATATTCTCATTAAACACTTTACTTTGAAACGTACTCGGGTGACCATTTCTTAGGTGACTAAAGCAATAGCCTCTTTGGTGGCTAATTTAAAACAAAATAAGCATTTTTTTTTAATAATTACTGTATAACCTTTAGCTGGTCAACGATTTAAATAACTGCTCAGTTCATTATAATATTACGCTCCTTCTAAAAGTAAATATTTTTTTTTCCTTCCACAAATATTACTTTCAAATGTGTAATTCCTTTTAAATCCATGGGTAAGTGTTCCAGCAATGTTCAACTAAACATTTCTTTACTGTAACTAAAATCTAGTTTCAAAATATCTGAATATCACTTTCTCTAAATCGAGATTATTCCATTAAAATATTCAAAAACTTTACTACAAGTGCAACAGCGCGCCCGCGCATTACAATTTTTTGGGAAGTAACACGTGACATAACTTCCTGTACTTTGTCGCGTTGCGTGATGTAGTTTCGTAAAGATTTATATCAAATAATTATGTTCATCTTAATTTTTTTTTTTTTTTTAAAAAAAAGGTAACTCTTATAATAACTCATCGGAAAAGAATGTTTTCCTCAAGTTGATAAAAAAATTATTGATTTCGCAGATAAAAATGTGCTGTGGTGACAAACATCTTTAAGCAGATAAAAAAGTTAAACACTTTATTTTCCCTCATAGTATACGTTCTAATCTTATTCTTTGAGAAATATTAACGACAAATTCAAAGATGTTAACTTGAGCGATTCGATTTTTTCAAGACGATCTTTGTATATTCATCGAAGTGTAAAAACGATATATTAAAACTGAAATAGTGTGTCGAAAGTCAAAAACAAAATTCGCTTTTATATCATCTTATAAATCAGATTTTAATTACAGTGTCTTACTTTGAATGCAAATAATTGAAACGAAATGCAAATAATTGTTTCTTAAAATTTTTCCATGTTGCTTGCTAATAATTTAACATTTTGTGTCATTGTTGAAACACAGTAAAATAAAGCATTTCTCAGAGTAAAAAAAAAGAAACAGAGGGAGAAAGAAAGAACGTGATGACAGGGATTAATCCTAAAACAATGATAGTTAAATAAAATTGTATCACAATGGGAGGGGAAAAAAAATTACTTCTGGCAGCGGTGGGATTCGAACCCACGCCTCGAAAGACTGGTGCCTAAAACCAGCGCCTTAGACCACTCGGCCACGCTACCTCGATCTTCTGCAAATAGCGTATTATTTTATACATATTTGCAATGAAAAAGCACTTGCTTAATTTTTTAAATTATGAACCAATATTCAATGAAGAATATTATTCAGAAAGTTATTGTTAAATGATGAATAAAGGGAAAATGATATTTTATAGCAATATAATATATTTTTAGCAGTCTCCGTTATGAAATCTCATTATTCTCTGATGTGAAAGTTTTTATTCCGGTGAATAAAAACTTTCAATAAGAACAAGATCTAAATATATATGAAGTGTCAATATTTGACTTTTCATCCATTTTAAATTTACGAATCCTAATATTTTTCTATATTAAATATTTGCTGCCTTTAATTATATTATAATCAAAATGTATAGTAAGAAGTTGTGCTGCCATCTATTGACCAGAAACTAAAATATATATTCATTTATGTTTCATCTTTGATATTGCATTTCTAAAATGATAAATTACATAATCACAATTTTTTTCTGACACCTATTATATAAATGATAAATAAAAATTTACTCTCATAGTGAAATTTATTGATGGAATTATATTCAAATTTCCCGTACTTTTGAAAAGCAAGTTTAACTCCAAGCGTGTAAGTTACATTATTAATAACCATTATTACATATATTCAAATTGAACAAATATATGGTATTATATATATATGTAATTTAACTTTCAATAATTTAGTATTATATACTTAATTGTTGAATGAAACTGTTATAGTTATATTGTTACAATTTAAATTATTATTATTATTATTATTTAATCAAGAAAAATATGCGAGAAAAAAAATAGCACTGAAGACATGCAGAATTTTATTTTCAAGAAATTTCAGAAATTGAAAAATGAAAAGGAACGAGGAGAATACATGGAGGTAATATACATATTGTCATAAATTTATGTTGACTTTGTTAATTTCTGGGGAATATATATTATATATATATAGTGCTACCTTTCATAAATTCAGTTATTCTCTCGATATATTTTTATATCAATTTTCTTAAATTAGTATAGTGTTTAGCCAATAGATGGCGATAAACACAAAATCAAACCTGATTATTGAATAACCTTGTGTTACAAAATGATACGTGACGGGAAATTCCCCATGACTATTTAATCATTCTGCTTGTTTCAGATTACGATAACGTGAAGAACTATTTTCGTTTTCGATTATGAAATTTATTTGTTATCTATATCTTTCAGATTTAATTCCATTCTGTAAACTGTATATCTCATGTGTCAAAAGTTAAGTACAAGCGTTGAGAATTTCAATAACATCAGATAAACAAATTTAAGGAAGCGAAAAATGAATTTTATTATGTAAATTATAAGTATTTTTTTAAAAATTATAATTTGTGTAATTGTGTCTCTTATTTTCGTTCGAATGAAAAAAAATCGATTTAACTCAGGTAGGTACTATCTAACTTCGCAAATGTGTTACCATTTTTTTTTTTTTTAAAAAAAAAGTAACTTGGAAATTTTTCCAGAAAATCCGATCTTCAAAAAATGAAAACTGACTTTGTTTACGTATATCAGATATTCAGTAAGAATTTGATGCTAATACAGAAGCTCTCAATTAAAATTAGAGCGAAATTAACAATCATTTGATTGAAACAGTAAAATTAATTTCCATAATTTGCGCAGTAATTTCAATTCATCGATAATTTGAAAGAAAAAAAATAATACAATGAAAACTTTTCCAAAAAAAGAGCAATTAGAAAATAGACTATTTCCGCACTACACATTTATATAAATTGTTTCTCTTAACTCTATTCTAGACGGAGTATGGTTTCACAATTAGAGAATTTTTAAATGAATGTGTCTTTTCAACAGAATGAAGCTGAAATATTTCGATAACATTTCTAGAAACCGAATTTTTAAAGATGTGTCAATCAAAAGCAGTCAATCAGAAAATAAATCCATTCAAATTTGCAACGCGAAGTTGAAGCGACTAGAAAAAATTTCTGATTATCCGAAAATTCGAATGACATATATTTTCCAAATGAGAATGTTGATTTGTTTAAAAAAAAGTTAAATCCGCGATTATACGCAAGCTTTATTTTACAAAATACATGTATATTGCAAAATATGTATTTATGCTTTTTAACTAAATCAAATGTTTTTACTGCTTACTTCAAAGATTAACAATATTTTTAAAAACAAAAAAATCGTTTTAAAAAATGGCTATTTTTATCAGCCACTTTGAATGCAATGTTTGAGTCATTGCATTTGATTCCAGCCTATAAAGTAATGAAAGAATGGAATCTTCTACTTTAGATTGACCTTCAGAAAACGTCCAACGTTCCTCTCGCTTCCTTTATCGTTAGAAGTACCGTAAAAATAATGATATACAATTAAATAGAGTCCCATCAACTACTTTTATCCCAGTGATGAAAGAGGAATCTCTCGAAAAATTCGAATTATCCAAAACAACATTCGAATTATGCAGAATTCTAGTGACCAGACAAAAAAAAAAATCGAAAAGTTTGAAAAAATATATAAAAAAAGCTCGAATTTTTGAAGTTAGTTAATTTATTCTTTTGTGCGTAATATTGTAAATTATAAATGTCAATGTTAATTTTCATTTCAGGAAGCTGAAGTTTGAAAAAACCCTCAGTATCGTAAAATTCCAAAATTGCATAAATATCGTACTGGCTAATCTGTGAATGACTTTTGGTGACAGAATATAGTAATTTTTAAATGCAGATAGCACAGTATAGCTATCAGACATTATTAACAGATTTTTGCTTAATTCAGTTAAATCATCTAAAGCTTGGCATGCAGCTGCTGCTTCAGCTGAAAAGTTAGAATTGTTATGATTTACTACGTACGCAAAAGAGGTATTTTTCGTGCGCCGGCATGTTTAAATAGCGAAAAGGTGAAATATGCAATTTTGTTTGTAAAGTGCCAGATGCTCTAACAGCAAGTTAAATAAACCGTAGATGGCGAAACATGAATGAAAACATGTTTGTTATCTGAAAGTGATAAAAGAAATAAAATAAACCGTTAGTACACGTAGGTCTAATTAAGGTCCATACAAATAAGTCTTTCGCATTAACTCCTCTGAAACAATACAACCTTCTGTTGACGACGGACCTTGCGATTTCAAGGTAAGAAAAGTACCTGAATAGTGGACCACATGAGGATCAAACTGATTAAACATACAAAAATCTCCATTATTACTCTCGACTCCCTTTAGAAATACAATATATGATTTGAATTAAATTATGGAGAGTTTTTTGGGTTGCCCATTTTTGTACAACTTTACGCCCCCCCCCCCCCAACACAAAAGTTGAATTTTCTCCGAGTACCCGGACTGCTCCAGCGGTCCTCAACCTCGTGTCAGAGTTCTTTAAATAGAATTTGGCCTAAGATGGGTTTTTTTAGACTTTCTGCTGAGGTGCGATGAGAGACTTGTATTCCATTGGCTGGAAAGAGGCAAGACTTTTAGGTAGTTTCTGTGATCTTGGCAGATCATAGACGTTATTGAATGAGGCTTTTTTGATTGGTTGGCAGGTTGCGGAGGGAAATGTTTTTATTGGTTACCCTAAAAGAGTGTTATTGTGAAATTGGGAAAGGGGATGGGGAGCAAGAACTACGTGAGTCTATGCAGCAATCTTATCGAAAAGTTAGTTTAAGGCAAGTTTTAAGAGTTATATATATATATATATATTTAATACGAGAGAAACATTTCTTATAAGGGGGTTCATAGAAGTAACACCCTCTCATCACACCCATTTTGTTTATTAATTTTATACACATAACAGATGACGAGGACGTCTCCCGACTCTCTTTATACAGGCCAAGAGGAATTTGAGCCTTGGCAGATTTAATGTACATTGGTTCTCTACGGCTAATTTTCTATGCCGAAGGCCAATTCGTAAAACGTTAAGGCTTGGTTGGCCGGGTAACAAATTCAAGCATATTGCACGGATATTTCTACTCATAAATCAATAAAAAAAGCAAGTTAATTTTTTTTTTATCAGGAAGTGCTATTTTTACATGATATTTATGTTCACATCTTTATACTAACAAAAAAGAAAGAATAAACTGTTTCCATTTATTAATTAGCGTGTAATAAAACAGGTTTATTAACTCCTTAATATGACTTTAAGAGGACTGTAGAGTTAAAAAAAAATGAAAGAATACGTAACAAAGGTTTTTACAAATTAACATCTGTTATTAATGATCTGCGTTGAGATTTTACAAACTTACTTTCTGGAAATGTCCTTTCACATTGATACTCGTAAATACATATTTCACTTTAGTATTTTATACACAGTTATAAATTACCAAGAATATGATTTTAACTGACCATATTTATTTTTTTTTCTTCCAAAAAATACTTTTTATAGAATTGGGTTAGATTCTTTTCTTCAAGGGTGCCAGGGCATGAGAGGAATTGTCGAATACCACATCTGAACCTCCTTTTTTTTGTGATATATATCTTTTCAAGTGATTAGTAGAGCTTAGATTTTTTTTGCGCGCCTAATAATGGTAGTTTATTTATTTTATAGAACTACAAAAGTATTTTTTTTTAAGAGCTACAAAGAAATTTTTTTTTTTAAGTCAAAATGCTGTTATTTTCTTCTTATTTGAATATGGACATGTTTTGCGAGATATATTTGCATTTAGGTACTATTTTAAGGAAAACTATTACACAATATGGTTCTGAATTTCTTATGTTTCTATAAATGTAAAACAAAAATGTAAGTTCCACTAATAATTTCAAAAGATATATGCCACAAAAACAAAGAGTCTTAAATACTGTATTTAACTATTTCTTACATGTCCTAGTACCCTTACTAACATCTAAAACGTTTTGAGTGCGTTTGGTGTAAAAAGTGTTTCGTCGAACAAATAACCGAACTCGCCCAGTACATACCCTTAGTTATTCGACTGTTGTAGTTTCTTTCTGAACAGTAGAATTGATTGGTTGTGTAATATCGTGACCCCAGATTTCGTGAACTGTCTCGGTAGCGTGAGGGATCGCACAGCTTAAGTAAAGTTACTGCTTTTATTTACAATTATTAAGAGTTATTCTCAAGTTACAAGTCGTTTTCGCCTTATTGCTTTTAGTAAAATGTCATGAACAAAATATCACGAATAGAAAGATATTAATAAGAGTTCAGTAACTAAGAGATAAACACTAAGAGTCCAGCTAACTAGCATGGATAGCGAGAGAAACAGATGTCTCTGATGGGGAGGGGAGTATCTAGAAGCTACGTTAGAATTGATTGGTTCGGTCGAACTTAGAAGTTACACAAAAGCTATTGGGGACGGACCTCGTAATTTAACACCTTGATCAAGATCCAAATCGACATCCGACATCTAAGAAACGACACCTGCGACAGTACTCCCATCTTCAAATTGTCATATCACTCCAACGGGGAGACTCAGAGCCTCGACAGATTTGATGTGTGCGGCGGCTTTCTTCAACACCAACGGCAGAAGTGAAAATGCCTTAATAACCAGCCCGAGTAGGACGTCTCTTTTAGCCTAGTTGAAAAGAGTGCAGCAAAACGCGACCGGTCAGCTTTTTTTCACACCTAGTGATCAAGGTTTCGAAACAGCTGCCGGCAACCAAAGTAAACTCTTTCACCCTCCGCGGGGTCAACAATATCTAACGCCGAATGCGCATCTGTCCTCTGCAACATGACAGGTTTGAACAGCAAATAGAAGTGATGATGTGTAAAACGCATTTAAAAGGATTCCGCATTAAAACAAAGTTGTGTACCACCGTAGAACATATGAATTGGTACATATAAATTGGGACAAATGAATTTTTAGCGTATACTTTGTAATTTTGAATTTCAGCCATGATTCACCAATTTGGAGGTATATTTTGAACTTTTCTGACTTCCACTTTGTTTTACGATTTCGAGGTCAGTTGAATTTACTGTTAACAGATCCTTCTATTGTGCACAATGACTTTTGGTTGAACCAGATAGACGATCCCCGATTTAGCTCAAAACTTCGCAGTCATAATCAGTGGGCTACCGTGGGCCTGGTAGAATCTAAACTCGATCCGAATTTCTCCCGACTACGAAGCGTATGAACTGAAAACAGGTGTCACGTTTTCTAAAATTCTTTTACTCGCCTTCATAAAACCTTCACCCTCCGTTAAACGTTTTATTTTTTCAAACAACAATCATTATTAATTAAGCATCATAAATCAGTTCTTCTTATCTCAGGAATGAAATTTCTTCATGACTTAATGGCATG
The DNA here is from genome assembly GCA_019974015.1 of Nephila pilipes. Lineage (NCBI taxonomy): Eukaryota > Metazoa > Arthropoda > Arachnida > Araneae > Nephilidae > Nephila > Nephila pilipes. The sequence continues at coordinate 200,946 of BMAW01119056.1, forward strand.
CTAATAATATCTATTTAAAATTTACGAAGCACTTTAAATTTAAACGCTGTGAACTTCAGCACGAATAACATTAGCTTTAGAATCTTCCCACCTATCTGAAAACAGAGTGATGCATAAAGAAAAATAAGTAAATTGAGTATATATTTATCTACTGTTATAATTCTTTTCTTAGTCATGACCTTGACAACTACTTGCTTTGTGCTATAAATAAGTCACAGCTTCATTCGAGAGTGGAAAAAACAAATGAAATGAATTAAAAGACTGGTTTTTTACGCACCGTGCTCTGTCAAACTGGGATAAGAACTAACAGAAAAATATTTTCCGAAGGACTGACCTAAGGACCTTGAATGTCTCATATTTGTCCTTAAAAAGACCTTTAAAATCCCCTTAAATATGAAATGTCTGTTACTGTGGGAAATAAATGAGAAAGTTCGGAAAAAAATGTTTCTGTTTTAAAACTTATAAACGAGAAAGTGGAAGGGAAATTCTCTTCATTTAGCGATATCTTTTTACATAGAGTAGGCAATGCATTCAGTACAGATACCATAAGCAATACAGTTTTGAAGGACTTGAGTTCGGATCCCGATTTATATTTATATATATATTTTACAGAACACCGAATACTGTTTTGTAGTTTCCGTCTTCAAAACTGAAGGATATTACCTGAATAAACTTTCGAATCTATCAGAAATTAGTAAAATAAAAAGAAAGACAAACTGAATTAATTTCTACGGCCGCGGTAGTCTAGTGGTCATGGGGGGGGGGGCGTTAAATTTGGTCGATGTCCTAAGTCCTCTCAGTGGCGGAGTGCAAAAGTTTAAAGAGGGAGGTGCCAGCTCAAGTGTCGTCCTCGTTTTGTTTATTTTGAGTGTTTGAGACTCAAAATTACGAGGTTGGTCACCAATAGCCCTCGTGTTGTTTCTTGATTCGACGTTAATAAACGTCCCACCGCATCATATACGGCGATGGCAGTGGCGTTATTGTTTTTCTATGAAGGAGTGAATTTTAAAACTGATAAGCTGATGCATACATAAGTACATCATAGTAAATTGTTTCTTTCTGCATAATATCTATCAATGTTGGCAATTTCCTTTTGTAAAAAAAAATTATAGTAACGTTCTAGTTTTTCCTTCGCATTTTATCATAAATCTACATTTATTGCGCCCTTAATGATTCTTAATTGCATCATAAATAAAAATAAAAGGTATTTTTCCATTTCAACTGCGCAGGCTATAAAGTCACCAAAAATGATACAACCGACGCCAAACGGAATATGTGAATCCTATGTGTTGTCGCCAATAAAGTCTGCTGGCGACTGTGTGGCGAGATTCGCGCCGGCGAAATGGAAAAGTACCAAATAAAAATTTACACTAGGTAAAAACTATTATTACTTCCGAAGTTCTTGTTCAAGTGTTAAGATTTGTGGTCACTTTTCTAGGCTCAGTTCGGAAAAAAAAATAATTTTACCACACCACGACGCGACCATTAAGCTAAACGTAAATTTAATGTGTCCGGTGTTTTTGTCCATTTTTGTTTTCATAGTGAACGCATTTGGCTATTTATTTCTGATTGACTCAAAGGTCCCCTAACTACATATACGTTCTCTCCTCTTCATATACGTTTAAAACCATGAATCAAATTGAACTAAATAATTAATACCTCACAATCTTGCATCATGAAAAATGGATATATATAGTTCTGAGTTAATATAATAATATTAATAAAGATTTAAGTAAGTTGTGTTGTATTAGAAAACAAAATTGACATTTTTAACAAGTCAACGACAAAAAACTTACACACTAAAACGAGTACCTACTCTTCATAGCTTTCTTTTCAAGAAATTATTTTTTTTATTCAACTCTTATGTGCATAATAATTAAAATTTTGATTTAATTATTTCTTAAAATGATATGCGCTTCCTTAACTAAAAATAAGGTCCATCTATGATCGATTTTATTTCAGAACATTTAATCTGTAAAAATTAAGGTGAAAATTTGTAAAATTCTACGGAAAATTTGACGTATCGGGTGCATTTTTAAAAGTGTGTTCTATGTACACACACATGTTTTAGTTCAAAATACTGAAGCTATTTTTCTCAACATAGCTAAGAAGTCTAAGGATTTTCTGTGTAGAAAAGCCATTTTTGATTAAATAACTTCGATTTTTACTCATTACTTTCGATTCTGGTAAAGTCGAGATTCTTAAGGGCATGAGTGGTCTAACAATTTCTTTTAAAAATGTAAAAGGTAAATTTATTTTTAAAAAAAATTACCAGGTGTCTTAAGTAAGTTTGAAAAAGAAACTGCCAATTATAGTTTTTTTTTTTTTTTAAATCATTTGCTAGGTTAATGTATTCAATTAATGTTATTCACCAGAAACAACCAATTTGATGTGGCATGAAACAATAAATATCATCGAAGCTCCCCGACTTGAAAACAGTCTTTTCTCTTATGCCTACATCAATAACCCTTTTTGTGGGGACGACTTTCTTCCTATGGATCCTCCTATTAAAATATTTTTTCCAAAGAACAGTTCTCTCCTCTTCATATACCATTAAAATATGGATTAAAATGAACTGAAAAATTAAAGCTGTCGATCCTTTTCAAAATTCATGCAAAACAAAGAAATCTCTTCAGAATCAGAAATGAATTTTTTTTTGCAAAGGATATCAAACAAAATTTAGTGATTTGTAGTAGTAAAAATTTTCAAATTAACATCAATGTGTTAGAAATATTTTATTTTTATCAAAGAAACCAATAATAATTTTGTACATGAATACAGATATGTGCTCTTACAGATGTGTGTACTTAGATAAGTGCTCTCTTCTGAAATGATATTTAGACCTACTAAAGATTATATGGATGCAATATCCTAAGAAAGATATAAGTGCATCAAAATACCCCATAGAAGGCTTTGCTTTTTAGTGTTGTAATGTATTGAAGACTATTAATAAAAATGACTTGTTTTCAGGACATCACATTTATTTGCGCACATCTTTTCAAGCAAAAATTCAAGACACAATTTTACACAAGCACCACTTTTTAAAACGTTTTTCTGAATTTCACTTGGTGTGTGTGTGTGTCATCAAATTTTCGATCGTTAATTTAACCAACTTCCCATCAAGCTAGAAATCTGAAACCTTGGGAATCGTTCTCACTAGCCTAACAATACGATATTTGGACATTTGCGACAAGTTTTAGCTAGTATTTTCTTCAATAATGCAGTTTATCCCAACCACTTGGCGCGATTTCAAAAATTGGCATCAAACTTGGTGATTTTTTTGTTTGGCTGAACGTTAAGTCCGTAAAACGGACCAGGGTAGCCACATTTGGCAAAATACTGCCAAATAATTCTTGTCGCCAAGAGTGATTGGGTTAAACTGCATTCCAACCATTTAATTTACAGAATTAATTAATTAATTTTAGTTACTTTTAACGTTTTTATGTATTTCACTTGGTTCGTGTTTCTGTGTGTGTGTGTGTGTCATCAAATTTTCTATCGTTAAATTAACCAACTTCCCATCAAGCTAGAGTTCTGAAATTTCGGGAACCGTTCTTACTTGCCTAACAATGCAATATTTAGATATTTGCGACCAGTTTTAACTAATATTTCAATAATCTTTCTTAATAAATTTTGCCACTATATAAAAACGTTGTTTTTAAAAACGTTGGTTTTTATCTCGAATTATTCAACGTTCGTCTTTACCTCTTGGAACCCAACTCAATACTAAATTTTATATCCGTTGCCAGTAAATTATATAAAATCAAAACTATGATCTGGTGTTGCCAAAAAAAATATCTTAATAAAGAATATTGAAAAAGGTATCACTTTAAGTTTAAATCGTCTGCTTTTAAAAGTAGAATAGGTAATGTCTTAAATAAAGTATCATATTAGATTAAATCGTCTGCCCTTAAAAGTCGAACAGATAAATCTTAAAAAAAGTATCACATTAAATTAAATCGTCTGCCTTTATAAGTTGGACAGATAATATCTTAAAAAAAGTATCACAATCGTTTGTTTTTAAAAATTGAATATGTCACAGTGTGATTGCGTAGATCCAGAAAATTTTTTACCCGTTGAAGTGACTATTACGCCTAAAAGAAGGCATTATCCGTTGAAGTGACTATTACGCCTGAAAGAAGGCTTTAGCCATTGAAGTAACTGCTACGCCTGGAAGAAGGCTTTACCCGTTGAAGTGACGATCGCGCCTCAAAGAAGGCTTTATTCGTGGAAGTGACTGCTATGCCTCAAAGAAGGCATTACCCGTTGGAGTGACTATTACGCCTCAAAGAAAGCTTGACTATGAACGACTGTTTAACTCCGAAAGGTGGACATTGTGCAGTTATGGTTGAAGAAATGAGTTGTATGACAACGGCAGAGAGAAGTATCGGGCAGAGAAACTGACGAAAAGGGGGAACTGTTTGAATACAGAGAAGCTCCTGATGCAGCATTACTTCTTCAGAAAAATATGCTCCAATAGTGAAGCGGATATTTTAATTCAATAGTGTATGCAAATATAATAGTTGAAATTCAAAATAGCGCCATTGCTTTTGTTTACAAAAATAAAGTTTTAGGCTTTCAGTTTAGTGTCTGTTTTTCTCTTTTTGTGTTTCTTGATATTTTTTATTTAAACTTAACACACGCAAATATTACACTCACTCAAATATACGTATTTTTCATGGGAAAGTAAAAATCATTACGATACCTCAGGATCATAAATTCTGAGTAGTATTAAGGGGACTTAGTACCTTTCGAAATCAAAAGTAGAACATTTTGACAAACTTTTTTCGATTCATCATAAATCAACAATTTTTGAGCATTTCGGTATGAAACTTTGCCAGTTTGCGTAAATAAGTGTATAGTTTAAAATATTGGGTCAAGTGTTGCTATTAAATTAATATATTTTCTTAAAGAACATGAAATAGGCGTACAAAAATTTAAAAAATAAATTATCTTACCTTACGTTACCCATAAGATAACATTTGAAAGATGTACAGTAGAACCATAATTCTTATACCAAATTAAAGCTAAATAATGAACTTATTCTGTAAACCTCAAATTTTAAAAATTTATCTTACATTAAAAAAATTAAAAAAGTTATCAAGTTTGTATTTAGTAACTTTTTTCCCCTGTATCATGCTATAAAATAAAATCTAATCCTCCTATTAACAAAATTGAGGTTCACAGAATGAAAATCTACAAGTACAACACTCATGCAAAATTGTAAAGCTCTACGTGCAAAACATTCTTTTTAATCCTGTGGGAAAGTGTGAAAATAAGAAACCGAGAAAAAGAGATTTGTTTATATTGCATTACATTGAACAAGCCACTTCAGACATTTACACTTTTTGTTGCACAGGGCGTAATAATTGTCGGATTTCGACGCGGTTTGCTATAAAATGCTCCTAACATTCAACACTATTTTTTGAAAACAAATTTGAAAAATCAAATTTTTGAAGGTGCAAAGGTACTAAAGTCCCATCATATGTAAACTGAAATCAAGATATGACTGAAAATAAATAAAATTATTCAGAATTTTAAGACAGTTGTGAGGCAGCCGCTTATTTTTTTTGCCATCCAAGGGACTATTGTCTAAATGGTTCAATTTTGGCATACCAGATCACTTTTCAATTTTTTTTTACCATTTGCTTCAATTTTAATTACATTTAGCTTAATATATTCAATTTAATAATTTATCATTTCCTTTAATTTCAATATCGGAAAAGTTTTCTATTTCTCGATATTTCATCGTAAACATTAATTCTTAAATTTAATTGAGTAATTTAATAGCGCAAACAAAAAAGCGAACCTTGGGTGGCTAAATTTGTTCTTAGCATAGAACATTTTTAATTTTTTTTTTTTTTTTTGCCTTCTAGTTCAGGCGCTTTTGCCGCCGTAGGCAGCCATTTACCTTGCCTGCCGCCTAGGGTCAGCCCTGTGTACATGACTGGACTTTTGAGGAATGATAAATCGAGTACTTGGTTTAACTGAAACATCGCGGCCTTGAACTTAATATCATGATCTTTCTACTACACGGTCTATTTATAACTTGAGCGCTTATTTAACGGACTCTTCAGGTTCTGCCTGACACAAAAGTTTACTAAACACGGTCAATTTTTACCTAAATTCTCACTGCTAACACGGCCTGTATTTCTGAATTTCAATGCAATTCTAGTAACTTGATTAGAATGGTTTTATTAACGTCGCACTAGAAGCAACACGAAGGCTATCTAATAACTTGAAGATGGAACCTCATCTTTACGTCGGTTCACGAGGAAGACACCTGAACTGTGGCACCTCATTCTTCACACTTACATCAAAAAATTATGCTACACAATGAACTAATTTTTCCTTTAAATGCCTTTATTTCAGTTGCTAAATTGGAAAATTAAAGATTAAAATATCTACTTAGAATGAAATAAATTAATACAAGGTACACATATTAAATAACGAGAATGGCCCTGCTACAGAAAAAGTATGTATGCGGCAGACGCCAGCGACCGACTGTTTAGCGTGAAACCTTCTCTTTCGAATGTTGTGCCTATCGTTTCTGTAAACAAATCCGTATACCCGTAGCCTTCGCTTACATTTGAGTTTTTTTTCTTCTTTTGTTTCGCCGGAAAATAGATAAGTGAACAACGAATTGTGAAATTTCACATGAAACTTGGAAAAACCGTTACTGAAACTTATAATTTACTAAAAGAAATGTATGAGAGTTCATTCTTATTGCTTGCACGAATTTTTGAGTGATTTAAGAATTTTTAAGATGGCCATAAGATAAGAAAGGATGAAGATGATTCACGTTCGAGTCGCTCTTCTACGTCAAAAACGAATGACATTACCGTAAAAATTGGTCATCTGGTTCGATCTGACCGTCGGTTAAGTATGCGCGCTAATTTTGGGACTGTAGGAATCGGCAAAGAATCCGTACGGCAAATGTTTCCACCAAGACAATGCGCCGGCTCATTCCACATTATCTGTCAAGAGGTTTCTAGCCAAATACAGCATCCCAGCCTTAAACCATCTTCCTTATTCGCTGGATCTTGCGCAGGGCGACTTCTATCCGTTTCCTAAGGTGAAATCAGCATTAAAAGGAACAAGATTCGAGCCCGTTGAAGCTGTGAAAGAGAAAAAGGCACGCGTCCTGAAGGAGGTGACAGAAGAAGACTTCTAGCACTGTTTCGAACTGAGGAAGATTTACTTGGAGCGTTGTAGGGATAGAGATGGAGTGTAAATTGAAGATGAAAAATGTGAAAATTCATGACGTAAAAATGAAATGTTTTACAGCGTCAGTCTCGTTATTTAATAGCCACATCTTGAATAAGCTTCAAATAGCAATTTACTATAATGGGTTCTCAGTTTTTTTTCAAACACTTAAAAAAGGTACAATTTCCCCCTGTAAGAGATGTAAAAAGTAATAGAGAAAAAATTTGAAAATTGAAGAATGCAGGGAAAAAAAAAAAAAAAAAAAAAATGAAAACAGGAATGGTTAATATCTTATAAGCTTATCTCCATACGTTAAAGTAGGTCGCAATAACCTTGTAGGGATGTGGTGGGTGATGTTCGAACATTGAATCGCCTAAAGATTATCGTGAGGAACAATGAGGATTGTGCTCGAGTTAAATTAAATTGGGCCTAAAAATCTTCATATGCATGATGTGGAAGTGAGGTAGCAGCTCTGGGGTTTTTCGTGTCACTTGACCCTATTTTAAACGTATGAGGCATAGGGTTTGGAATTCGAATACGCATGCATTTGTTAAGACTAAAGACAATATAAATTCACTACACTTTATGAGCGGGCCATCAAAAATATTATAAAAATATTAAAAATTAAAAAGTTCTGTGCAAAATTTTGCAAATAACAGATTTAGCCACAATTATTATTAAATTACTCAATTAAATATAATAATTAAAGTAAAGGATCGAGAAATGAACAATGGAAAACTTTTACGATATTAAAATTAAAGCAAACGATAAATTATTAAATTGAATATATTTAAGTTAAATGTAATTAAAATTGAAAAGTTATCTGGTACCCCAAAAGTGATCAGCCTAAAACAATAGCCCCTTGGGAGGCTAAAAAAATGGCTGCCTCACAACTGTCTTGAAATTATGAATAATGTTACTTACTTTCAGTCATATCTTGATTCCAGTTTACATATGATTTAAGGTAATACATAAATCGATAAGTAACTAAATAGAATACTTAATCTTTATATTTGTTTCAATCCAATAAAAAAATGGGGGAAATATACTACGACATACTTTTGAAATTTCAGTTCGTTAGTGGTGAAAGCAGGTACCAGACATATATTGCATATATTTATTTCAATCCAATAGAAAATTCAGGAATAATGTATTATGAAGTATTTTTAAAAATTAAGTTCGTTATTGGTGAAAGCAGACATCAAAAATATACGCTAAAACGAGATAAATTTTTGAAAAGTGGTCAACTACGACATTTTTGGGTTAACCAAAACAATAACTCTTGGTTGGCTAGTAAAAATATTATAATAAAAATTGTTTGCGGGATTTGTGTCATTAGTATACTATTGCGTATAAATGATGTCAAGAGTGTAGAGCTTACAGAAATAAAATTCTATGTCGTTGTTTGACCTAAAAAATCATAGCCTCTGTCTTTTGGAATCGTAAAAAAATTCTCTTCATTGAATGTTTGCTCCAGGAAGTAGCAATTAATGCCAAGAGGAACTGAAAAATCCTCCAAAAAAATTACGGATACGGATCCAAGGAAGGGAAATATGAACGAAAAGAGTGTTTCTTGCACGCATTGCACATCCCAACGCAACGAAAATGCCACAAAGCAACTCTCGGTCTCATTCGGTTGAGACAACATCCACCAACCTCTCACAACCTTCATCTAGCACCTTTAGAAGCTCATCTACTTTGTAGTTGTTTTATGAAAAAAAAAAAAAAGCTTTCAGCCACCAGAAAGGTGATTCCACGACTCACAAGCCCATTGTGAAAGAAGGGATTATGCCGAAAAATAATGTTTCGTGTACGTATATGAATTTGTACATTATTCAAAAAAGATTTTACAATTTCAATTTTTAAGAATTTGAGTTCTCTTACTTTCTGAACAACCTTCATATATAGAGAAAAATAAGACATCATGCATATCTAGAATCTGAATTACAAATACAGCTGCTATTCTAAAGTAAATATGTGGCCTCGGTAGCCTAGTGGTCATGGCTTCGGATTCGAGACCGGCGGTTTTCGTTCAGTCGCGCGTTCGATCCTTGGCCGCTAAAGTCGTGCCGTGCATGTGCCCAAAGTTCTCCCGTTGGAGTGGTGTGGAAGTTAGGAGGGGGTTCCAGCTCAGATGTCGTTCTTATCACTTGACCGTGGTTCAAAATTACGAGGTCCGTTGCCAATAGCCCTCGTGTTGCTTTTAGTGCGACTTTAATCAAACTAAAGTAAATATTTGCCATGAAGTTTAAAGTAGGGTGGTAATTCTTTTCTTCTTCAGTAATCGAAATACTATTTCAAATATAATTTCATAAAAATGATCCTCTTGGATGTACCTTAATTGTCTGAAGAGTTTCTATCCAAATCTTGGGATATTCGTTTTGATTTTGTTTTGAAGGCTTTCTTTTTTTTCAAAGCTGTGCGATACAAATTACTTCCTTAAAGCCTGTTTATATAATCCGTATTAATAATCGAATCGTGGGTTCGAACCCTGATGCTACTAAAGACCCATCGTATTGCCGGAGCTGATGCACGTTAAATCTGTCGAGATTCAAAGTCCTCCCAAAGCGGGGTGTGGAAGCTAGGAGAAGGGGAGTACCAACTCAGGTATCGTCCTCGTCACTTGCCCAAGGTTGAAAATTACGATGTCCGTCGCCAATTGCCCTCGTGTTGCTTTTAGTGCGATGTTAATAAAATCAATCAACCAATTGTATAAATAGCAAATAGCTTATGTAATCTTTGTTAAATGCGTAGCATAGTTTGAGAGCCGCTACTAAATATATTATATTGAATAGTATTCAGTTGTCCTTGACTTTACTGCTGAAAAAAAGAACAAGATTTTAAATATCTAAATCACGCTAAGTTTAAGAATAAAATAACGTTTTGTAACTAATAATACCATTAGAATTCATAACCATCTATTAATTTTGCTTTTATGGATACTGAGTTTCCTCTGACAGCAGGTTTTGCTGTTTAAAAATTTTATTAGATTATACTTAGTTTTTAGTTGAACGTTACATCTTTAAAATGCAGTAATCGTTCGTAAAACAATTTAAGTGAATTTCCCATGCAAAATGATACTTTCATCATAAAAGGAACTAATTTAATAACTATTTATTTTATAGTGAAGTCGTGTACTATATTTCTATATTTGGAAGAACTACATTGAATTTATTGTCATTAAATTCTGTTTTGTAAAACGGGTAACGATTACAATCAGATTTTAAAATGGTGAGAAGTTTAATTTTAGAAGATTGTAAGTAAAAACTCCCTTCATTTATAATAATGTTAGAAATAAATGAATATATTTCTTTCATATACTTATAATGCACACACTTACTTTTTTTTTTAAACCCGCGTATTGTATAGTTATGTAAAAGATTATTTTTAGAATTGTCTTTCGAAATCAATTCTTTTCTAAACTTTTTTTTTTTTTTTAATTATGCGTTTCAAATTTTCGGTGCATAATGAAACATGAAGGAGAAAGCAATGTTTTAAATATTTCTGCTCGATTTCAAGCAAATAAAAAACATTTTTTTCCTAACAAGCATTTAAACTTGTGTAAAATTCCGTCGACTACGAAATTGGCGCAATCCCAGTCGTGGTTGTACTAATTATTTAGGCCCAACCGAAAATCCCTATTTCCACTCAAGATATCAACGAACCGGACCTCTTTTTTGGGCGATCTATAAATTGTTTCGAAAAATTCCTGGGTGCATGGAAGTAAAATCCGTCGAACAGGGAGGAAAACGACAAATGATATGCTTTATTCACAAATCTTCAGGTAGCAGAGTTTCGGCAGTAAAAGCACAAACACATACATAGCATTTGCACAGTTAAGCGACACAGATGCAGGAACAAAACAACACTTTTAAGGACAGTCACGGTTATAACAGCAAAGTTCAGCTGACCAGCTTACTAGTTTTCACTACGGACAACTTCCGAAATAATATTCTGCTCTTCCAGGGCATGCTCCGACGATTCCCAGAAGATACACACTGCTTATTCACAAATTCACTCGGGATGCTTCACTTCCAAGTGCCGACAGTTTCCAATCGATTTCCCTATCAATCTCCACAACAGAGACTCCAAAGACAGACTCGTTCTTGTAGACAAGCTGATCCTCTTCATCTGGCTTTCGGCGTATTTATACGTATCCCGTCCAGGAGTGATGTCATTCGGAAAATTCACGAAAAGTCTGTAACTTTCTTCCCGATCGATATTTCTCCTAGGTTCCAGCACATTCGGAATCTTTACATTTCGCGCCAAAGTCACCAAGTTGATCAAAATGGTAGTCAAATCCGTCGTTCAGGCCCAAAGTGTCACTACTTAAATTTCCCTTGCTGACCGACGAGGTCTCAGTAAATGTTTCTTTTCCTTCACAAGAGAACCACCCCGGGGAAGCGCCATCTCATGTTCGTAACAATATGAATATTAGTGGTTATGTTAATGATAATATAAATAGTAGCTGATATTTTAATCTTGTTTAAAATTATGGCTATGTAAGGTTATATAAAACCACGAGTTTAATGTCGCAAGGGCCACTAGCAAAAAACAGAGAATCGGAATATGTCCTGCCTTCCTTCATCACATCATTTGGCGACATTTTCTGGTTTGGCCAAAATGGTCGAAAGGATTTTGCACAAGCTCCTCAAGTTTGTCATTTAATTGGAAAGTGAATGAGTGACAGGGGAGTCTTATGGCTCAAGAGTATGATAAAATTTTTCAATAACCATCTGCTTAATAATTTTTGTTATTAAATCTTTATTTTTTTATAACATCCATATATACGTAATAAATTAATTTCATAATTTTTTTTAAGACATTCAGGATTGAATTTATATTTACGTACAGTAAAATATTTATATTATTACCCTTAACACACATTATAAACCGATTAAGACACCATCCGACCCAATAAAGATGCTTTGTAGAAATACAAATTTTTTCTATAACAGATATTTTGATAAAAGTTATTTTATTTTAATGATATGCGATTTTGTAAACTTAAAATTTAGAATACATTCATCTGAAGAGTTTCTCGGTAAAATGTATTCCTGTTAGTTGCATATACATACAGTTTTAAGTTTGAGTATAAAATTTGAAATTCTCATAAAGATTTATAAAAATTCAAATAAACACAACACCTGTAAAGAATTAAATTTTCGTAAGCTATAGATTGGAACGCTATTTTAAATTGTATTTTAAAAATAATACAATAATATTTACGTATAAAAATCTTTTTTAAATCAACACTTCTTTGGCAAAAGAGTAAAAACAACTGAAAATTGAAAAGTAATTTTTTCTTCGGCCAACAAGAAATAAAATGAAAATGTACTGAAAATGACCGTTTATCATCATTATTAAAAAAAAAAAAAAAAAAGTGAAGATTTTTCAATCTATCTGTAAGTGTTTGACAACAAACTGAAGCGTTGCATACTATCAGAAGTTAGATAATCGACAGTTGTAATGCACACAACACTAGTTTTTAATCAAATAACTTTCAGAAGGATTGAAAATTTTTCGCTTTTTTTACCTTTCTGGTAATAATAACCAGTCGTTTTATAGTACATTCTCATTTAATTTCTTATTTGCCAAAGGGAAAAAAAAAAGATTTATTACTTTTTTTTTTTACTTTGCGACTGCTGTATCCTGGAAGATAAAGTCACGGGCTCGAGACCGGCATTGCGTTTGTTCAGTCGTGGATTCTATCCCTCAGGATACAAAAGGCCCTTCTTGTATAAGAGTTGAAAGCATGTTAAATATTATCGAGGTCCTCAAGTCCTCGCGTTGATGGATGTGGAAGTTTGGAGAAGGTGCAGGGCTCAGGTTTCGTCCTTATCACTTAACCGTGGCTCATAATTACGAGGTCTATCGCCAAAGTCTTCGTATCGCTTATTAGTGCGACGTTAATAAACAAATAATCTTTTTTTTTTTTTTTTTTTTTTACTCTTTTGCCACATAGAAGGGTTGATTAAAAATTGTATACATTATTTTCAATTTTTAAAAACCTTTTTATGTATTTCACTTGATGAGTGTCATCAAATTTTCGATCGTTAATTTAACCAACTTCTCATCAAGCTAGAGCTCTGAAACTTCGTGCTCAAATGTCAGAGAAAAAAGTTTACATAAATGTTGGCATTTTTTTTTTATTTTATAATTTAAAAAAGTAAAACTTATTAATTAAAAAACTAAAAAAGTTCTAGCATTTATGTAAACTTCGTTCTCTGACATTTGAGCACGAAGACCTTCTACTTCGTAATTATATTTTCATCATATTATCTAGATTCATCTTTCCTTGACGATGCTGTTCCTCCCCTCCATTTCCATCTGGATGAAGACATTTATGCAACAGTGACATATTTTGCTACCGCAGTGCAAGTTCATCTACGTCAGTACAAAATAAATGAGAATAATCGACTTTTTCCAACGAAAAGTGGTGTCTGTAAGTCACCTGTACTCTGGCAATCATTTGCTAAGCGAAGCGAACAAATCTACATGTCCTTCATTTCCGAAGAGACTCTCATTGTGAAAGACGCTTTGGTGATTTCAAGATTTTTCATGGAAAACGTTCCTCATATTACCTTCCAGCGGTATTTTAACCAAAAGGGCTATTCTAAAAAGTTTGAACCTGGAATTTGTGTTCTGAGTGAGAATAACTGGTGGGAATTATTAAAAATCTACAAGAAAATTACGGAAAGTGCCATGACGATTGTATTCGATTGCATGCTTCGAAATTTGCTGTTGAGTGAAGTTTCGAAAAGTACTCCAAGATGTGAGGCGAATACAGACATTTCCGAAGTTGAATCTGTATTAACAACTTCACTGATAGAACTTTTGTGTGACTACCTGAGAAAGTCTATCGCCGATGTGTTCGAGTGTTACGGATGTATTCAAGGATATGCTAATCAACTTGGACATGATTGCATAACAATGAATTACGAGAATCGTATACAGTTGCATGGCGATTTAGCTATTTTCACTATAGATTTTCAGCAACTAATCAAAGACTTTATTCAACGAAACCTTCAAATGTTGAATTATTTAAACCTTGCATTTGTAAATAAATGGGATATGATTTCTGTTTTGAATAATGCTAAAAGTATGTATATTGCCTCTGATCCTAATCGTTGGTTTTAAATAATATATATATATATATATATATTTCTATAGGAATGTGTTTTTATTCAACTTTAAGTCTAATTTACATGCAGTATAATTTAGAGTTATGATATAATATTTCAAAATTTGTCTTTTTAAAACTTAAATAAATCACTTTAATTCTTTTTTTTTCCCTTGAAGTTAGAAAAAAATTAAAAAACATAACTTTTAAAATAAAATGTTAAACAGTTTTAATGTTAGAAAAAATAAATTTTCATAAACAGAATATTTTTTCTTAATGTTAGAAAAATAAAAATAATTAATATAACTCTTAAAATAAAATGTTAAACAGTTTTAATTTTAGAAAAATAAATTTTCAAAAACAGAATATTTCTTCTTAATATTAGAAAAATAAAGTTTCAAAAATATAATATTTTTTCTTAATGTTAGAAAAAAATAAAATAAAATAAATTAATATAATTTTTAAAATAAAATGTTAAGCATTTTTTTTTATATTAGAAAATTAATTTTAAAAAATATATATATTATTTTAATGTAAGAAAATAAAATTTTTTAAACTTTAAAATTTTTTCTTAATGTTAGAAGATAAAAATATACATTAAACTTAACAGCTTTAATATTAGAATGTAAGAAATTAAACTTAACGTCTTTTTTATAATTAAATAAATTTTTATATCATAATATTTTTAAGTAGAAAATACATTTTTAATATTATGGAAAATTTTAAACATAACATGTTTCATGTTAGAAAAATAAAAATATTTTAAATATAATTTTTTGAAAAAACGATAAATATATATAAAAAAAAAGTTTTCAAAAATATATTTCAGACAAATTCAAGAATAAATTATATTTACTTAAGAACTTAAAAGAAAACCCATCTATAATTTTTATAACCATGCAATAGTGTACTTCGAATAGAGCAGAAACCATTTTTGCGTACAAGCCAAAAGTGCATTACTTACTCGTTTGATTGTACTGTTAGAGTGTTTTTTTTTAAGAATATGTTAATTTTATTAAAAGAGATTGTAGAAATATGAATTGTTGTCTTTTAAAATTATGTGTTTTGGTTAAATAACGATTTTTCTCTAATTAAATCCTAATAAATAAATGTCAGAAAAAAATGTAATTAGTATTATTCAACGAAAAATTAATCATCATATTTTGTTACACATAGTTAAAATATTACATTGTAAGTTATTTATTTGAATTCTAATGTATATTTCAAAATTTTCTGCTAGCATGCATAATGGTATTAAATGCATAAGAATAGAAATCATATGCTTTCTCCCCTATCAATATCATTCTTTTTAAGAATATTGAACAACATTCCTAGAAAACAGATCAAAGTTCCTCACGTGTTCTCATATCTCCTCCAACGTTCACCCATAATAAGAAATTTTAACTCAACATGTCTCAGAATCCAAAGATTAGATAACCTGTGTCGTCATGATAGGTAAAAACTCAACATTTCTCATGTTACTAAATTATTCTTTAAATAAAACTAAAAATAATTAAGTAAATGAATAATAATAATAATAAGCATATAGTAAAAAAAAAGTATCTATATAAAGCCTATGTAATATATCTAAACAGTAAAATATTAAGAAAATGTAAGACAAAGTACCAAAATCTTATAGAAAATAGTATAATCATTACAGTGTTTTGTAAAATGTTGAAAGATAAAGAAATTATGTTCAGGCAAAGTTAGCACCTATTTTCGAAAAATTTTGAGTTAAAGATAGTTGAAAAATAATCATTCCTTTACCATACATTTTACGTGAAAAATAGCTAATATTTACCATTATTGTTCAAAGTTTCAATCAATATTTTCTATACATTAGTAAAAATGTAGATAGAAATTTTGGAAAAATGCTGAGTATAAGCTTGTTGGTTTCAAAGAATGTAGTCAAATTCAATGAGTAAGAATATGACTTAAAATTATTTTCCTATTCATGTAAAAATTATTTAGAAATTCTAACTTAATATTCAAAATCAGCAGTATTATAAGTAATTTTTTTAATCAACTAATTGTTCATCAATATAATTGTTTTATAATTTAAGATGTTCTAAATTAAGCAAAACAAACTAATGTATTCAGAATATATTAATTCAATTAATGCGCTTAATTAAACTAAGTAATATCCGATCCCACTACTTTGCGTGTAAGAACAGGAACCCAGTATTGATTCCCCCCCCCCTATTTATTCAGATTGTGTTAGCTACATTTATTTTAAGTTGTGCAAAAACTTTTAATTTCTCTTGAATATAAATATAACTAGCTGGTTCATATGTAGATAACACTCCAATAAGATTAAAATAACTCAGGCCAAACTTAAGGCAAAATTCTCTGTACAAATATGCATTAAACAAAGCGATAAGTTGAACAAATAAGGATTTCATAGGGTTTCTTTGCTCAGGGTTCACACAAAAAGTATTGCTAGAAAAAAAAATTTAACTTGATAGTTAGCTGTATTAACATTATAAAAAAATAAATTTATTATTCGACACAAATACTACAGTTTGATGCTTTCATATTAAATCCTGTTTTCGGATGGTTAGTTCAAGTGCTAAGAAAAATTACAAATCGTCCTATACGTAATAGACAGCATGAACTGGTGATTTTCATATAAGTTTTTCAGAAAGATGTTAAAATTTTTAATAAGTACAAAAAAAAATAACCTTAATAACTTTATATGATAACTATGATAACTTTATAATAAACTAATTTTAACTAATAAATGATAACTTTAATAATATAGTCTGACTTCGATTGTTAAATTTATTTTCGATTCAGAAAATGTATTAACTTGCTCATCATTAACGCTCCTTTTAAGTCTTATAGAATGAATAATAAAAGTGTGGAAACTATGTAAATATTTTTTTTTCTAAAAAATAATAAGAATATAGTAAAAATAATGTAATACATCTAAACAGCAAAATATTCAGATATTCAGAAATTGCATGACAAAATTTAAAAAAAAAAAAATATCATGGGTAGAATAGTGCATTTATTACAGAGTTTTCTAAAATGACAAAATATAAAGTAACAATGCTTACATAAGAAGGTAAAAGTTCACAGTGAATTCCAATATCTTTGTGTTAAAAGCAGTTTCTTTTCATTTGTAAAAATAATAATAATTTCGGTACCATACATTTTGTGCGAAAAATAGCTAATACTTATCGTTATTGTTCAAAGCTCAAATCAATTTTTCTGTTCATCAGAAAATTTATAAAGTAATGTTTCGAATAAGATTAGTACAACATATTTATTGTTAGTTTCATATAATATAATCAAAACTCATTGGTAACAAAAATACTTAAATTGATTTTACCTATCCATATAAAATTCGTTTCGAAAAGAATTGTTTGTAGAAATTCTAACTTAATGGTTCTTTCAAATATTAACGGTATATTTTCAATAACCTTACTGTAGATCAATGTAATTATTTCATAATTTAGGGTTTTTACACTAAATAAATAAATCTAAATTTAATCTGAATACATTAATTCCTTTAACTAAACGTTGTTAGAAAAAGAATGCATACATGAAAAAAATTAACTTGAGCTGTTACTATATAGAAAATAAACTTGTTGAATATTAAACAAGATTGTTAGACCTTAAAGAAGTGAGTTTTTCAAAAAACCTAAATATGTATGTGTGTTAAATGAAAAATAATTCAAGAAGTTATCATTAAATAATTATTATAGTAAAAAAAAAGTTGTAGTAAAATCATTTTAAAAATAAATCTATTAAATATTTCTAAAATTTCATATTCAAAAGAGGTTTAACTCGTTTTCCTATTCAGATAATATATAATATTTGTTAGAAAAAACTGTGATTGGTTGAAAATGACGTAGCTATGTTTATAAAAACTCCTTCCAAGAATTAATAGATATCTCCTCCCCCTCATTGTGATAAGATATTTTATCAGAACTTTCCAAACATTTTAGTTAACATAAAAGTCCAGAAAATCCTTCTACCGTGATTAAGTAAATCTACCCCTTGTTGCTGTATCAGTGATTAAATATTTTACCAGAACATTCTCACAGTTAAACCAACATAACCCTTGGAAATCCCGATTCCATAAATCAGTAAACTTTCGTTGTATCTGCGATAATATATTTCACCAGAACGTTCCCACAGTAAAAATCAACATAACCCTCAGAAATGAAATCCTTCTTTACAATATACACTGGATAAGGGGACACAGGCTATCGGCACCGCCTTTATCGGTACGCAGATGTTTCCTAGAATTTCGATGCAAACACAGTCAAGAAAATGAGATAAGAAACGTAGAAACTCTAAATTAAAATGTTTTCATATATCAACAGTATATTTTCGTTAAACTTACTGGTAATTATTTCATACGTTAAGGTTTTTTTATACTTAACAATTCGATCTAAATTTATTGAGTTAATTCATTTATCTAAAATGAAATATTAGAAAAAGAATACATACATGAAAAAAAATTAACTTGAGCTGTTACAATATAAAAAATAAACTTGTTAAATATTAAACTAACTAGATTGTTAGAAGTGAGTTTTTGAAAAACCTAATTATGTATATGTGTGTATGTTAAATGAAAAATAATTCAAGAAGTAATCATTAAATAATTATTATAATAAAAAAAAAGTTGTAGTAAAATCCTTTTAAAAATAAATCTATTAAATATTTCTAAAATTTCATATTCAAAAGAAGTTTAATTCGTTTTCCTATTCAGATAATATATAATATTTGTTAGAAAATAAAAGCAATGTAAAAATTCTAACTTGATGTTTTCAAATATTAATGGTAAAAATATTTTTCCCTAATAAACTTACTGATGATCAAATGTAATTATTTCATAATTTAAGGTTTTTCATACTAAACTTAAATCAATCGGAATATATTAATTCATTGAACTAAACAAAATTGCTGTTAAAAAGATATATGCATATAAGAAAAAATAAGCCTACTGAATATTTCTATGATTTCGAACTAATTAAATTTCATTTCCTATTCATTTAAAAGTGTATTTCTTATAGTCTATTCATTTGAATTTTATTAAAATGTTAAGATATGTACATTAATAATGTTTAAGCAAGGAGGTACCATTACAAAAAAATAACTCGTTATTTAAAAAAAAAGATTTTCTTTTCAGTTGTAAAAATAATAATCATTTTGATACCATACAATGTACGCATATATAAAAGTTTTAAACTTCATCTAGCTAATACTTAATCAAGTACAAGTAACTTTACGTAAGACATAATAAGAAAAAAAAAATTGTTTTCTACTAATTTCTTCAAAATATATTCATTCAATTCATTCAAAGGAAAAAAACAGTACATTAAATAATAATATACGATCCAACAACTTTTCGCGGAAAAGTGAATCATTTTTTCAAAATACATTATTTCTAGTTCGTATAAAAATCTTTTAATTTATTCTCAGTAAAAATACCTTTAATTTATCGAGTAAAAAAAAATGCTTTTAATTAATTTATTCCAATTATATTCATTTATCTAGAATAGAACATATATATCAACACAACGAGCTTGTCGCTCCGTAAATAATAATCCCAAAGATAACGGGGTGGGGGCAATTATCGATACAGTATGTACACATGATAGCCTTATCAGTACATCCAGACCAACGCATAAAGGGGGGCGGAGTATGACGTCACTTTTGTCCCATGTAGACGGGCGCTTACTACTACCGGAATATATGTATACTGTGTGTTGTCGCCAATAAAGCCGGCGAAATAGAAAAGTACCCTTTTTTAGCGAAAATTTAATTTTTTTTTAAAAAAATGTGTAGTTTTATAATTGAATATTGTACTGTCATCCAAACTGAGTTTGTGAGCTATTTTATTCTAGCTTATCGGGAAGTGGGTGAAAAAATTATGTAAATATTTGTGTAACAAATTGATGCCCAATGTAAAATACAGTAAAAGTGTAGGTAAAAATTACAGCAAGTATGCCCCTCAAAATAGATTTTAAAATAATTTTAAAATTGCAATATTTGTCAGTTTGTTCCCAAGATATGCTGTGTATTTTTCAGAGAGAAAAGGAATTTTAGCAGTTTTCAATACTTCAATTTTTTTTAGTAGTTGAATTCGAAAACATTTTAGTTTTGTGAGAGAAACATATTCCAAAAATAAAAATAATGTACCGATTTCTTCAGGGAGCTTATTAAATCGAGTTTCAAAATTCTGTATTCGATATTAAATTTGCCGAGCATATTTTGTGTTAAATCTTTTCAGCTAACATCAAGAAAGGTCTCTTCTTACACGTTCCTTTCAAACATATAGTAGTCAAATTCTTAATGCGATCGAGTCATCCGACGTCATGATCACGTGACAGTTATAAGAAAAAGCGCTAATTAATAAGAATTGTACAAATTTAAAATATAACGAAATGAAACACGCCATACTGCAAGTAAAAATAGCTTTTTTTTTTTTTTTTTTTTTGCATTACTGACACGAGATCGTGAATCGAGCTTGTTGAAAACATAGCGAGATTAAAAACGTCAGTCTTTAACACGCTCATTTTTGTTTTGTTTTCAAAACTGTCACGGGAAGGTGAATCGAATGCACATTGCACAAGCGGCATTAATCAAAGCAATCATAAAAAAGATAACCGGCAACGGCCTTGCGTGTTTACGAGATTCCTATTAAATTAATTTATCCTCTGATCAGAATCAATAGAGGTGACCTTCCATTCCCACTGTTTTTTGGAAAAAATTAAATTTTTATTCCATAAATGTTTATTAAATTTTTACTACCTAATTGCCTTTCCTTTCGTTCCTTTGATTGCTAAAAAAATTAGAGAATATTTAAAGTGTTTTAAAACTCATGGATAAATTAAGAAATGGATAAAACAGTAAATAAGTGATAGAAAATTTCTAAACAAGCAATGTTCACCGTGCAATGCATGACCTATTCCAGATTATTGTACGTTGCCATTCCTCCTGATCTCATCTGCAGGAATGACGATGTGCAAGAAAACTCACGCTTTCCACTTTCCATTACAGCGCCATCTAGCGGCTCACCACTGGCTCTCTATCTATGCATTGCTTGTTAAGAAGTTTTCTATCACTCCTTGTATTTCCCCCATGAATTTAAAAACACCCTGTATGCACAAAATGTAATAGCATGCACCCGTCGCGGTTGTTGGATTCATGCGTCGCGGTTTACCGTTTTGTACAGCACTCACTGGCGGGAGTTTGACAAATTATCGTTTTTTGATGTTTATTTAAACAAGTTTTACTTTTTAACCCTCTATCAAGCGCTTTCTGTACCCGGAAAGAAATGGCACCTGCAAATTATAGCATCAGGTACTGAGATGCTTTTGGTTCCCATGAAATCGGACTCTATAATGTCCAGACATGATCTTAAACTTCATGGGAAATAAGAATGTTGCTTGAATTTTCACTCGAGTTCAACGTTCTTTAATGAAGATCTTGTAAAGGAGACCTCTAACGAAATTGTTATGTATGGTCGCCGCAGGTGCAAGAAACTCACGGGAACCGGTAAAAAGCGAGTTTTTTGAACACGAAAATTTCTTTCAAACTTCACTCTTTGCGTAACATAATTTTTTAACCTTAAAATTTTAAGAGCAAAAGTTAGCGTTAATATTATTAATTTTTTTTTTTTTTTAAAAAAGTTATTCTTCATTAATTTTGTAACGAAATGATAACTAACAAAAGAGAGTTTAAGCAATGACCCCTTAACCTTGGCGACGGATTTGGCGGACAATTGGCGACTTGGTGAGAAATTTAGCGTAAAATTTAATTCTTTAAATAATTGGTTTTAATCAATTAATTTTTATTAATTATAGTTAAATTATCTCATTGTCATCCAAAACAATCGTGTATAGAAAATTTCTGCTCAAACGAGAAATTTATAATATGAGAATGAAGCTTTTCAGGTTTTGAACCAGATAAAGTTATAATGTGAGTAAATGAAAACCCATTAAAAAAAAAAGGGTTGCTTCGGGTGAACCTGCTCCAAAGAAGGCGAAAATGGTCTCATCGACAGAAAATGTTATGGCGACGATTTTTTCGGACACGAAAGACGTCATACTCGCGGACTTAGTAAGAAATGAAAAAAGTGGCAAATGGACAATAAAGTGGTGTATTACCCTATTCCCATATCACATTCCAAACACGGTACTCTTAAAAAAGCTTTTGTGTTATGTTTCCGAATTTATTTGCATTTCGAAGTATTACCTCTGTACTTTAATACACTCGTCTACGAGCCATTTTGATTTCGTAAACGTAATCCCATGGAATTATTAATCCTAAGGAGTTTCAACTACCGTTCTCAAATCTATATTATTTTATATAGTTTGTATGTTAAAGAAAAGGTGCACCCGAAAGAGTGAAAAATGATGAAAATTCTGCAGAATTACATTTTTTCTTCGATTTTTGAAAATACTTTACAATATTTTTTAAAGACCGGGAAACTCACGAACGAATCATTGAAATAAGGATAAAAATATTTTTAAGAATCGGAGGAGCAATTAACTCCTCAGAAACCATTTTTCACTCTTTAGGATGTAGTTTTTGCTTTGAAATTCATTCTATAACAAACAAAAGAACGACGCACCAAGAAGGAGGTGTTCGATGGAGACAAAAATTGACGGATTAGAAAATTATGTACTGAATAAAAAATGATTAAAATTTCAGAAAAATGGCATGATTTATTTCAGAGTTACATAGTTACAAAGTAACAAGCTCAATAAGGTGTTGACCCACCTCTAGCCTGGAAGCAAGCTGTCACACGACGTAATATACAGTGATAAAGCTCTCTCATGGTCTCCTGCGGTATTTCTTACCAAATTTGCTCCAATTGTCGGGCTAGGTTATCAACATTCCCTGGTAGATGCAGTCGCCTTCCCATCATATCCTAGACATGCTCATTGGAGAGAGATCTAGCTGGCCAAGTAAGTGTTTGACAAGCTGTAAGACAGCTCATAGCAACACGTGCAGTATGTAGTCTGGCATTATCTTGCTGAAAAATAAGGTCAGGGTACTGCAAAAGGAACGGTAGCAAAACAGGTATCAGAATGTTGTCGACGTATCTCTGTGGTGTGTGTGCCTCTAATGACGACCAAAAGGGTCCGACTATCAAGGGAAATGGCACCATAAATCCTGGTTGAGATCCTGTGTGGCGTGCAATAGTGAAAGCAGGATCGACACGCTGCCCTGGGTTTCTCCAGACACGTCTTCCATTATCGCCAGGACACAGTTGAAAGCGGGATTCGTCGCTAAACACTATACGTCCCCAATCAATATCATTCCAACCTGATCGAGCCAAGCACCACTGTAATCTGTTTGACAGTGTGCAGGCGTGAGTGGCAGGTGGCGTAGCGGTTGGTACGAGTGTAGATTTCTCTATATCAGCCGTCTGTGAATGGTCATGGTGGATACTCATGTGCGGGTCGAACGTCTGATGGTTGATAGCGATGAATCAGGCGCTGTGACAGCTGATCTGACAATCACTCTGTCTTCCCGATCTGCTGTAGCCCTAGGTTGATCGATACCATCATGATGCTGAAATCTGCCATTCTTGCCAGCATCTTCTAATCGCCACATCGCTTCGACCCAGAAGACGAGCGATTCTCTGATTTGCCCAAACTGTCTCTTTCAATCTAATGATACGACCTCTTTCAAACTCTGACAGTTGTTCGTAATGAGCTCGAATCCTGCGGTGAGGCATTTTTTCAGTCATTGAAAGGCATACTAAATCGCAATGCAACAGAAAATTTGATTATCAGATTAAGAATCGCTTCCTATATACACCTGCTGAGTGCGCAGTTACGATGTGCTGTAGTCCCCGCTGTTCATTCATCGGACACCAAATTTTAATCATTTGCATGTTTGGTCCAAATGTCTTTGCATATAAAATTTCATTACAATCGGGCAACTCCTTCTAGATGCGCCTGTTTTTTTGTTTTGTTTTAGAGTGTAGATACAATAGTTAAGTTTCGGGGACGGTAGAATAAATTCTATAGGATTAACATTTCGTTCACGATATCAAAATAACTAGTAAACAGAAGCCTTTATGTGTACCTTATCTTTTTAACAGTAAAATAAATGGAAATTAACCAAGTATATTTTATGCTTATTATTTATCTAGCTTCACATGTACATATAAACAGTGATTTTATCTCTATATTCCTTATTAACATTGATTACGA
Organism: Nephila pilipes; assembly: GCA_019974015.1. Taxonomy (NCBI): domain Eukaryota; kingdom Metazoa; phylum Arthropoda; class Arachnida; order Araneae; family Nephilidae; genus Nephila; species Nephila pilipes. The sequence goes on from BMAW01119056.1 coordinate 225,462, forward strand.
AATGAAAGGAGAAAAATGCGTACAAAGTGATTGTCTTGACATCCGAAATATTTCCGGTATTTCAGGAAAAAAATTCTGTTTGCTATCGACTTCCGAAATATTTATGGCATTTTAGAGGAAATGAAATCTATTTATTATATACCTTCCGAAGTATTTCCTGTATTTCAGGGGGGGAATTCTGTTTACTGTGTTCTACATACTTAATTATTGGGGGTTTCTTGTTAAAGCTCTCGAACATCAAGAATCGTAACCAATGCCTTCTACAAGTTAGAGTGATAATCGGTGATTATCTGATAGTCTGGAAGCTATAGGGCGTACCGCGAAAATTTCTTATCCAATCTGCTTGGAATCGATTATTTCTTTTCGAAATTTAATGTTTTTAACAGTTTTGAGGAGTGAAATAAGACATTCAAACAAAAAACGATTGAAATATTTAAATAACTCGGATCGGTCTGCTCTAAGGTTTTTATTTTAATTGGAGAAACGATCTGCAAAATTTCCATAATAACATTTGTTTTATCCACGTATTTTGAAATTTTTTTTCCTCTTTTGGAATCTTTTCTAAAAGGTACAAGTGTATGAATGAATTGTGGGAGAGAGGGAGATTCTACAAATACTATATACAAGTAGTCTACAAAACCTTAGTTATATCTCTTACCAACACTGACAAACGGCACACGCGGCTGCATTGCTTGAATGGAAAATGCAATAAAACAACTTAAAATCGCACTTCTGTTGTTCGCAATGTAGACGTCTTTATCCTCCGTAAATATAATTCATATTCGATTTGTTCAATATTGTTACAAAAATTCAATTGCGAGGGGTGTTTGGTGAAAGCAGTCCAACTTCAAGGATAATGGCGAATGACACTTTATTTACAAATATTCTGAGCAAGACGAAATACAGGTAGTAAGACTTGGACCGATTAGCAACACAACAGGAACAAATACAGCACTTGTGTACAGTAGCACAAATAGATACAAAACAACACTTGTAATAACAATAAAGCACTTTCAATAACATTCTACTCACCAGCTTACTACCTTGCACTAGGGACAAATCTCCAAAGTAATAATGTGCTCTTCCAGTTACTTCCGGCATTTCCGACAGATACAAGCCTCTTCCCGTGAGATTCGCTTGGCACAATCGGTCAGACTTCACATCGTTCAGTATTTATAGCTGTTCTGACCTGGTGTGACGCCACAGAGAATATTCAGTAAAAGAAATCCAAAACTTTCCTAAAATCGAGACATCGAAAAGATTCCGACACTTTCGAGAACCTTCATTTTTTCGCCAAAATTTCCAAGTTCCTCAACAAGTCGTCAAATTAGTCGCCAAGGTTGGGGGGTGATCATTGCTTAAGCTTTCCTAGGTGACCGACGAAATCTCTGGAAATGTCTCTTTTTCTTTGTAAGAGTAACATCAGCACAGCCAATATTCTATGTAATTTTGAATCAGTATCATGTGACGTCTAAACTGGCCTCCCACTTTTCACATCCACGCCGCGTTAACTTTATGACAGATTTGAGTTACGTCGATATCGTGACCGGTCTTTAGGGGAATCAGGACTCGAACATGTGGCACGACAAAAACACTACCGGCCACGAGCTTGCAACCATGATCACTCAGCTTATTTTCTCGTCAAGTTTAACTTTCTCCTCGCCCTATGTTATATTTAGAGGTTTGTAATGTAATCATTACTGAAATCTGAAAATTTTCTCCACGGCTCTGTTCTAGTGACATTCACGGAAGAAAAAAAAAATTCAAGTAAAAATTTTATTTAAATTGAAGCGAAATAAAACCATAGATAAGTATTTTTCGCTCCTTTTTGGATGTTATCTCTTGAAAATCACTTGTACCTTTCTTGCAGCTTAATTCACCTAGACAAGGAGCTTTTATCTTCCTTATCATCCTCTTGAAGTACTGGTAAAACGAAACTTGATTTCGAAATATTTAATATTATTCTTCTTCTTTTACATAAGCTTCAAAATGAATGAAGGTATGTTGATTGAATTTTTTATGCAATTCTGTTATTTTTTTAGAACAGCGCTTTTTAAACTGTGATTAGCGGCCACAAATGGGGTCGCGAAAATTTGATTTAGATACATCACTTAAAAAAGCATTAGTTGTAATCTATTCATTATCTTTAATTTAATATATCGCCTTTTTTTGTGCAGTACACACAAATATAATGTCGTAATACTGTCTAAGATGAATTGTGAATCATTTACTTATAGAAAAATACCACGAAGTTCATTATTATAGTGGTGCCGCATTGATATTCACGATTTTCACAAAAATTCTTGAATGTATTCTGAATCGGAGAAAGAGGTGTATTGCTCACAACTTCTGAAATAGTATTAAATTTTCTTTTGTCGTTCGGTGCCAGATATTTTTGTGAATCAATCTTTTTAGATTGAACGCTTATTATTTTCAAATATCATTCAGCGCTGAAAATGTTGAAGATGCTTTATATCCTGCAGTGTTAAATATTGCACCGAGATTCAATTTGTTATGCAGCAAAAAGCTTGCCCACCCGTCTCATTAAAACATGATTTTATTTCATAAATTTTTATCACACTTGGAAGAAATTCTAAATCTGTTTTCATTTTTCATTTGTTTGTGTATATGTTTATGTATTCTTTCATTTATACATGTTGTAAATCTCATTCTTAAAATTATACATTTTATTCAAAAGTTCTGTAAAAATAGATTAAGATAATATTTTTATTATAAAATGTAAATGTGACACAAAAATATATCTGTTAATAATAAAAATTATGAGTATTTCATTTTACTTTAATAAAAGAAGTTCTTATTAAAAACAAAATAAAATTAATTTTAAATTTATTTATTTTCAAATTAAGTTATAAAAATTATTATTATAACTTAATTAGTTTATCTTATTAGATAATAATAATTATTTCTTAGTAATAACTTATTACTTTATAATAATTAAATTAGTTTATCAAGCATGCTTATGGTTGGTAGGGGTGGGGAATCGTCCCAAATATTTAAGCGAGTGGGGTCGTAAGACTAGAATAATTAAGAACCACTCTTTTAGAACGATACTTGAAACATTGCTTGTTTCAAAGATTATCATCAGTTCACTTTTTAGAAACATTAGACATATTTCGCATTCAATTGCTTTTACAACACAGATTTCTCCGCATGAATGAAAATTCAGTTATTAATGTTATCTCCATAAATGCACTCATTAAATTTAATAGATAACGAGTTCGACCAATTTTTTTAAAAAATTCCAAATATGAAAAAATATATAATACTGTATGATTGAACATAACCCGGAATTTCGCAGTAACTCTATTACCTCAATATAATAAATTAATTTTTTTTCTACCACTATTTTTTTTCCTACTGAATTCATAAAGTTGTGTTGTTGAAGTTAGTTGGGGCCAAATCGAAGTGCAAGCAAAGGGCGAAAATCAAGTTCATGTACAGATTGGAGAAGTCTGCTCCAATCTGTACATGACATTGATTAATTGAATTTTGTTAGACTTGTAAACAGTTTACCGGGACGATTAAAGAAAACAACTGTTTACGAGTGTTTTTCAAGATTTCAAGGTAGACATGAATCGTTGGAGGACAAGAGTCGCAGTGGGAGACCTTCAACCTCCAGAAACGAAGGAATTTCAAAACTTAGCATTTATTAGCACTGTTGGATTTTTTGGCTCTTTCCCAAGTCAAAATGGGCCTCAAAGACGACAGACGTTTATGATCCTCGACAGATTTAACGTGCATCAGTCGGTGGAGCAAATGTGTATGTTCTAAAGGAACCTACTTTGAGAAAATGATTAAATATATGTGTACCTATGTTGTGGTAATTAATGAGTTACAACGAAATTCCAGGAATTTTTAACTGTCCCTCGTGTATATATATATATATATATATATATATATATATATATATATATATATGGTGTGTGTAAATATTCAAAGTACCATCTTCTTATTACACACACACAATTTATTTTCTAACGTAGGACAGAACATTAAAACACAAAAAATTAAACTCCCGTAATCATAAATATAACGCGTCCAGCACAATTTCCCTGAACCGTCTTGTTCAGCGTCTTGATTTCTCTCCGTCTACATCTCATCTCACTCTTCCGAATCTCTCCCGAAGCGCTAGGCGGCGCTCTGGGAACATCATGGTTGTCTTCCGACGGTAGATCGGCAGATCTTAGATTACACCCACACCCACCCATATATATATATATATATATTGTGCTCGCATCAATAAATATCATTATTTTAAATAATTATTATTAGCTTATTAAAATTAATATATTTCTGTGTTTAATGAAAATTGTAAATTTTGAATTAATGTCGCATGAGAGCCATGCGAGATCTATTCATAACTGAACGGAAATTTTGAGCTATGTTCAAGTGATGGGGATAAACTTGAACTCGCACTTTATTTTCTGTAATTTCATACCACACGAGAGGAGTTTGAGGCTGAATTTCATTTAAGGTCCAATAGCTTTCCCTATTCTATATAACTGGTCATAAATGAAATCCTAAATTAACGATTTTCAAAATGAATATCTCCGTCCTCGAGGTCTTGAACAACTCGGTTACCAGGGCCAAATTTCGTGCTTTGAATCATTGACATTGCAAAGTAATAACTTTGACTACAGCATCAAAGTATGTACCGCAAGACGGGAAGCGGCTAAATCTTTATCTTCTAGAATATTATTTCGAGAAATACACGAAGAGTTTTTAATTTGGAGCGGAGTTGTATGCAGGAAATCAATGGAAACTATTTTATTCTTGCATAAGTTTTGTCTGGTATACTCGCTTCCGAATCTAGCAAAGTTTTTGGAACTTTTAAGTCACAAGCATGTTCTCGGTCATTGAGTAGAATGCTACGAATGTCTAGATGGAAAAGATCATTCTGCGTTGTGTTTTGATTCATACAAGAATTGAATCTCATTCTTTTTTTAAGTTCATGATGAGTTAGAATGATCAACTAGTGTCCTTACATTACAGCAAATCTGCTGTATCATTACCAAGTGTTTCAGAGAGTGAAAATAATCACTGAAAGAGGCAGGTGAGTGTACACATTCATAAAAGAGAACTGGAGTGTTGCGGCTAGTTCGTTAACAACCTGAAGCCAAGATGTAGGTGTTGAATGGTTCTCAGTTTAAATGCGAATTTGAAAATTATTGACTCCTCGCCATAACTTTTTACGAAAAATTCTAACCCGATTATCATAGTTCTTGTTGAACCTGAAAGTTACGTGTATCTTCAACGTAATTCACTATTCACTTTTTGACGTCTCTCCCAACCTGTTCCATCATTGTGCCAACGTATGTCAATTCGTGAAAATCTGTAGGAGAGTTCCGATGGTTGATGTCAACACTAGACTTTAATGGCAGCTTTCACTTCGTCACCAAAACGAAGCAAATTTGCTACAATACAAAAGTAGTGTTTTTTTTATGGTGCTCTTTCATCTTGGTGAGAGTAATAAGAGTCGCAAGGTTCAAGGCCGGATGCAATGATGCCTCTCAGCTTCATCCTCATCTTTGTGTGGATTATCTTCTTCAGTTCTTAGCACACCAACGCCACCTGGGAACAAAGATATTAAAATTCACTACACGGAGGACACATACAGTTTTCAGGCACATCAAGAGTTTTGAAAATAGGATGACTAATAAAAAAAAGGTGTTTCCATAAACGGTTCATTCCATTTCAATCGAGCCATCCTACAAACGGTTACGCAACAAAAATGTTAACTCATTCAAAAGGTTATTTGATGATATAATAAGATGCTACTTGGTACTAATTATGCAAGTCAAAATTCTTAGTCTATAACTGTATTATCAAACTTTTTCTTCAATAGACTTTATTTCTAAAATTCACACTTAAGTCCTAAAATAATGTAATCCCAAAATACAAAGGTGTTTTTCTAAAATATTTCTTCGTTCTATTGTTATGTGCCGATAACTTGCACCTAAGTTATCGGCACATAATATAGGAATAATACAATATAATAATATAAGTACATAACAATATAGGAATACCCGCTTGAGTTCATAGTAGGAATAACTATTTTTTTTTAATTAGGGAGCTGGATTTTTCTGCATTGTTACAATTTCATATAAATAAATTCCCCAATCTACTTCGGTTGCTTCGAAAAATTATAATGTAAGTATTTTAAATATTGTATTATAGGAATACTTATCCAGTGAAGGTACTTTTTCGTGTGTTTTGCGATTTTCAAGGCTACTCTCGTACCTTCTAGAGATCATTCTCGCATTTCTCGAGTTACATGTCCTGCAGTATGGAGAGATTCATTTGTCTACACTGCGCTCAGAATAGAGCATTTCTCCCGATTCATTGAGAAATATGTGTTCAATCAATGATTTAATGTGATTTGTTTACAGTTGTGCAACAAGTTTAATTATTTTTGAATATTTTGGATTGATTATTTATTGGCAAGACGAGGACTGTTGTAACTGAAGTGTGCGCTTACGTGATGCTCCCCCCTCTTTCTTACTATTAATATGACTCAATAACTTCTTTTGTTACTCTCGAGCTAGACTCCTACCCAATAAAGACCAAATCTTTAACAAATAACTATACATGAATTTATTTACACTTTGTCATCTGTGTCCCGCTGCTCGTTCCCGCTCCTGCATCTCTCTCATGGGTGCATTTTTCCTTTCATTATATTACACTGGTGACCCTTTTCTAGACAAAGAGGGAGGGCTGCCACAATTTTCTTATACCAACAGATGCCAGATATCATTATGACTATTCATGATGGACCTCGTAAACTTGAGTCTCGGTCAATTGACGATGACGATTCTTGAATTGCCTACCACCTCTCCAAACTTACATACCATCCCAACTTAAAGATACTGAGCCTTTACAGATCAAACGTGCATCATTCCTGCCATACCACGGGTCTAAAGGGGATTCAGGACTTGAGCCCTCGACTTGATTGAAATAACGTCAGTCATGAGATCACTATCATGACTACTCGGCTACCGCGGCTCTGATAATTTTGGATTGATTAATTGATTGGTTTCATAAACGTCGCACTAGAAGCAACACGAGGGTTACTGGTGAAGGATCTCGTAATTTTGAACCTCGGTCAAGTGACGAGGACGACACCTGAGCAGGCATCTCCCTCTCCGCACCACACCAATGGGAGGATATTGAGCCTCGACAGATTTAACGTGCATCAGCCCCTGTTACAGCTAGCACCTCCTTCTTGTAACTTCCTTACTATGCCAACGAGAGGACTTTGAGCCTCAACAGATTTAACGGGCATCAGCCCCGGCTTCACGGCGTGTCTTTAGTGACATCAGTGCTCGAACCCACGACTCGACGAACACCGCCGGACGCGAGTTCGCAACCATGAACACTCGGCTGCTACGGCTCTGATAATTATGGAAAAGAGAGCACTTACTTTTCTACTTCAATCACACTAATTGCACGTGATATTTTAAGTGTGAAATATTTTATTTTAGGGGTTACAGGAATATTTAAACTTTGGAATGAAACATATGCCTGTCATAGCAAATTTAAAAGTTTAGATAAAATGCTCGCTAAAGATAAAGCATTCGTCCCGGAAAAGATTAAAAATGCAACAATAGATAAAAATTTTGTTCCGTATGAATCAAATTTCTAGCTGTTTCTCTGATAAGGTACTATTGCATATTACCACAAGTTGTTGAACTTCTGGAAATGTATGTTTGCTCTGTGATCAAATGATTTGTTGGTAATAACTTGTTGTTGTTGTGTGTACTGTGATTTTAGAAGACTTATAAAATTATTGGAAAAATGTGCAGATTTATAGGTCAAATGTGTTCTTGTAATTTGCACATGACGCTGAATTTAATTTTAAAAAAATGAATGCGTTTTATGATGTGTATTATCAATTACATCAGTAGCAGTTGGATTATCACGAAATTAATATAATTCCATGATGGAATAAAAAATGAAATAGAATAAAAATTATTTTGACATTTTGCAAAGTTATATAAACATTATGTAAAATTTTGTAAGCATAACCCTAAGTATTACATAAGTTAATTTTGAATTATATCACAAATCTGAACCCACATATGCATAATGCATTAAATTAAGCAGACCAAATTCAAAAACGGAAAACATTTTTATGTCCAGTGGTTTTTTTTTCCTGTCCAATATAATGTCAAATTTAATTAAATAAACATTATTAAATAAATATATGTGGGAAAAAACAAAAAGAGGTGTTACAATACTTTAGAATCATTGTATGTAGTAAGTAAATCTAACACATTTATGTGTCTTACGGAATAAAAATGCAGATTTCGTTTTTTTCCCAGTAACATTTCACAACAAACCTAGACTTAGTATAGTTTATTTAAGATCGCTTTCTTTACAACTTTTCACTTGCGATGCGGGTCATGGGTTCGAGTCCTAATTCTAATAGAAATCTTTTTACATAATAATTGGTCCTTTTTTGTAACGTTTCCCTGTTATTCGTTTCAGCAGTCACAACTTATAAGTAAATTGGTCGCTAAATTAATGTCTTATCACACGCAAATTATTTTAATTTCGGAATAATCCAACAGCGACTGATGTAATTGATAATACGTACCATAAAACATATTCATTCAAATAAATTAGTTTAGTTTAGTTTTTATTAACGTCGCACTAGAAGCAACACGAGGGCTATTGGCGACGGACCTCGTAATTTTGAACCACGGTCAAGTGACGAGGACGACACCTGAGCTGGCACCCCTCTCTCCTAACATCCACACCATGCCAACGGGAGGACTTTGGGCCCCGAACAGATTTAACGTGCATCAGCCCCGGCTACACGGCGGGTCTTTGGTGGCCAAGGATCGAACCCGCGACTGAACGAAAACCGCCAGCCGCTATCCACGACCTTGACCACTAGGCTACCGCGGCCCCTCATTCAAATAAAAAGGTAACCAATGAGTATACTTTTATTAAAATTGCTTCAATTATGGCAACGCTGTCTATTAACCATCAACGCATTTTTAATATAGCTTGGAATAATAATCAAATGGATCGCTTACTTACTTGTGGGGCCGAAGTACCCTAGTGGTTATGGTTACGAGCTCGCGTTGTTTTCGTTGAGTTGTCGGGTCGATCCCCCCATCCCATGTAACGGGGCTGAATCACGTTAAATCTGGTGTAGGTCCAAAGTCCTGCCATTGGCTGGTGTGGTGCAGCTCAGGCATCGTTCTGACAGAGATTCAAAATTATGATGTCAGACGCCAATAGCAGTGTTGTATCTAAGTTGTGATGTGAGTGAACCAATTCAGCCCCAAGTTTTAGAGAAAATCGTGGATAGGCTAACGTGACATTTTACATTAGAATTTTTATCAGGCTGTCAAAGTACTGTAATTACGTGTGGATGGGACTGTAAGAAGAATGAAGTATCAAATCACGGTGATTTTTTTTTTGTAACAGTTCAATATTGTACCGCAAGTAATACTCATATGCGAGTTATTCTACAGTGACGCAAATTCAGATGCAAATCATGCAGAAATATTTTGGTGAGTATGTAAAACTTGAGGAGATAAAGACCTTCAAAGCATACAAAATGATGTACATATTACTTGTACTAGATACAAATTATCGTAATATTTAATCAGAATGTAATTATGAATGTGTGAAATGCTATTAAAGGGAATCGGAGCGTAAAATGCTAAAACCTCCTATTTTTCTCAAAACATGAAATTCAAAAAGATTTTTATGTGCTTATAATATTTATAGTGCTTATATATAATAATTTGAAAAGTAATGCCTTAGTCATAATTTTTTTTGTTACTTGATTTCCACAATTCTTGCTGTACTCAAAAGCCATATGTATTCTTTATGTCAAATAGTGTTCTTTTTACTTTCTTACAGGTACAGTAATAAATTTGGAAATCGAGTCATAAATAAAAATGTTACACCCACGAAGGCATTACTTTTCATTCAAACATCGTACTGCCAGAAATATTAAAATATACCTGATTCATAAAATTAAAAATGAGACGAAATTACCAAGGAGAAAAATTCATCAAACATTAGCATCGATAGTTTTTTAAAATGTAGAAAACGCTTGTATGCTTCAATGGCCATAACTTTTCTTATTTATTACCCGATTCTTACAATTCTTGTTACACCTGAAAGCTGCGTGTATCTTCCTAGTTATCTTCGATGTAGATCTCTCCCCTTCCATGAATTGCGTGACTAATCGTGTGAATCCTTGGAGAAAAATTCTGATGGTTGTTGTTGACAGTAGGCTTAATTTACAACTTTCATCTCCTAGTTAGAAAGTGATGTCTCTTTTGGTGTTTCATCTTTGAGAAGAGGTGAACATCGGAAGGTTCAAGGTCGGGGGCTATGACACCTGGCTGCTTGAAACTGAACTCCATTGAGGTCACGATCTTCGTCAGTTTTTAGCAAATCAACGAAACTCGGGAAGAAAGAAAGCAAATGTATTATACATAAGACACATGTTAATTTCAGGTTCAACAAAAATTTTGAAAATCGTGTCACAAATAAAGTTATAGTCCTGGAGGTTTCTCAAACAAGTCTCGTATCTTTTCGAGTTACATTTTGCACCATTTCATTCACGTACAATTAAATCGCCCTTTTTGAGTTTAAATTTAAATACGAGGCTTGTCTGCACAATTTTTATCCGTATTTAAACATGAAAAAAAGAATTTGATGCATTGGTTTTATGAATTGAGACATTGATAGAGAAGGAAAAATTGAACTTAGTGTTTCGCCCTAACAACAAAAAAGTCAGAATACTTATTCGGTTAAAACTTTTTTTAAAAATGGAACATCTAAATAATTTTAAAAAAATCATGCGTGTGCTTCTTTTTTACTTTACAAAATAAAATTAATTAATATTACACTAATTAATTGCAAATTTTTAAATATCGGTGGCTTTTAGGTGAAATTTAAATCTCAAAAAGCATTATGAATACGATATAATAATTATTATTATTCGGAGAAAAAATGAATGTAATTAAACAAAAAAAATCCATAAAAAAGTGCTATAAAAAGTCACTGAAGAATTGAGAAATAGCTCAATATATATAATTTTAAACGCTAAAGAGGCTGCGAAATAACGAGAATGAGATTCAAAGAAAACAAAAAGAGTGAGGGTAAGTCTATTCTCTGAATATCTGAGGCAAGAGGGGGAGGCAATGAAGTACCGAAGAGTGCAGACGGGGATTTAAGCAACCACAAAAGAGAGAAGATAAAAATCTCACTAGTGAAGATGAGCAAAAGGTCATCTTTGAGAAGCATCCTTTGAAAATTTGGAACTAAGAGAGGGTAGACAATTTTAGTATTTTTTACTTATCTTTTTGAATTGGATATGAATTACCATATCTCGGGAAGTAAAAAGTTCCAGTTGGCAATTTTTTTTATTGGAAGAAATTATTTTCCAGATTTCGCGGTCAGTCAGATTAGCTGTGAGTTCAACATTTTTTTTTTTTTTTTTTTTTTTTAATTTTTTTTTTTTTTTTTTTTTTTTGTCAAATTTTAAGTTATAACGATTTTTTTTCTTGTGTAAGCGATTTCCGAGATAATTAAAAATAATGCTGGAAGAGTGTGAAAGTAACGCAGAAAACTCATGTCAGAATTCATATTATCGTTCAATTTATATTTATACTGTAACTCACGGAACACGAAACTCGCGGCTTAGTAATCAGGGGTTCCTACTACTGCTAGTTAAGGAGGTTCGACTGTACTCCTTTAGAGGAAGAGGTAATTCTTTTAGTTATAGTAAGATTAATTTTTTATTGTGATAATGAAGAAAATTAAGAAATTCTGGAAAACATTTACATTTGGATGCTACTTAATTTCAGAAATGTCGAAACTAAACTAACTTATTTTAATTAAGACGACGGGAGAACGTAAATGTGAAAATAGTAATGAAAGAGGAAAACACAAAACAAGGAATAAGTTACTCTCAGATCGGTAAAATGACTCATTCGGAAGCGGTCGATCACGCAGTTATGAATGTTAAAAACGTGTAGGGCGCCAAATGTTTTGATGTGAGTGAGCCTCACATCTGCGAAAATAAAGCACCAAGACCATTAGTCGCAGAAGGTGGGCTAAACCTTATGAATGATAAGTACTCCTTTCTTTTCGTACTGACTTCAGTTCCGTTAAGTTTATTTTGTAAATTATTTCGTTGGCTGAGATTGCGAGAAAAATATGGTTCAGAAAATAATTATGATATTCATTATAAAGATTTTGTTTATACATCTATGGGAGAGATGAACCAAAAGTTGATTTTAGCCCCACCCCCCCAAAAAAAAAAAATAATTAGCTGATAAACTAAGCAAAACATACCGGTTATTTAAGAGATTCATCCAGAGACTTTGGAGTCAAGTTCCGTTTAATGTGCAGGAAATAAAATTCTGCTTTACAGGGTTATTCAAAACGAATCATCCGTTATCAAAATTCCATATTTCAAAAATAAATGACACAGAGTGTTAAGAGATGCATGAATACAAAGGAAAGAAAGGAGTTTTATATTGTGAACAGTAGATGGCTCCCGTGTTTTCTTTGTGATGCTACTTCATGAAAGCTGTTTTAGAAACTTTCATGGAGCTACCTCGCAGTTGGATCAGTTGCAGTGGACCTGATGATTTGAAGTTACACAGCTGGCCACCCGAGTCACCTGATATGGTTCCATGCAATTTCTTTATTGGGGTTTTATGAAAGATAAAGTTTATGTGCTATCATTTCATACAAATTTATGTGAACTTAAGCAAAGGATTTCTGCTGCTCTACAATCCATTACCACTGACACTTTACAACGTGCTTGACTGGAATTTACGTATCGAATTGACATTATATGTGCAACTAAAGGAAATTATATCGAACACATGTAAAAAAAAACTTCTATACTTTCCCTTTGCATTCGTGCATTACTTATCATTCTGTGTCTTTTGTTTATGAAAATATAATATTTGAAATCGGATGAAACATATTGAATAACTCTGGACTACTAAAATTTCTAGAAAAGTGATAAAGCATGAAGAATATGTATTCAAATTGTTTCACTATTTAAATATATCATAATTTTCCACTTTTGCTTAATTTTTCTTTCGTAATTAAGAAAAATAATGTAATTATTCGATTCTAAAAGAATTTTTTTAGCATATTTAAACTTAATTATAAATTTTTGAAACACTAAAAATGCTACTTTTTGAGAGGAAAAAACAGTGTGATAGTAAAATAAAGAAAAATTAAAAGAAGAAACTCACAGTGCGTGAAAAATAAAGCAAAAGAGATTCAAAGTTTTTATTTCAAAAATGATTTTTCCTCATACGTTTGACGGAAAAATATACATCTAGACTTCAATTATTGAAATAGAATTATTTCTCGATATTTCCCTCTTTCTATTTCCCTCTCTCTCATTGACGCAAATTTTAAGTAACAATCATTTCAAAGAAATCAGACGATTTCTCTCTCTTTTCGGAAGACGAAAATAAAATACTTTTATTAAATCCATTCTATTTCAACAGCGTGAACAGTATCTTTCCTCCAAGTCTTTGAAGACCTTATTGGGCTAAATCGTTTGGCCTTTTGTGACGTAATCAGAGCGAGTCGAATGGAGAAATTACATACTCCAAAACTAGGGGAAATATGACTCACAATGGAGCACTAACGCAATATCCGGATACACCCAGGGTCAAGATCTCGTCTCAAGTTTTACAATGCTGAGAAGTTTTCAGTCTGACTTCCAACGATTGCGAATTATTTAAGGCGCAGTGTATTCTTCTAAGATTTTTTAATAAAATAATAACTTTAAAATTGAATTTATTGCTTAATTTTTGTGTTATCTTATTATATGAATAAAAATAGACAATTTTTTCTTAAAAAAAAGTTCTATTAATATTGTAATTATTCGAAGCATTTAAACAAAATTGTTACTCAAAGAAAACGTATTTTGTTTGGGAAAAAAAAAGAGGGGGGGGGGATATTTTCTATGTTTATTTATGGCATTTTTAAATGGTAAAACTGTGTTTTACGAATCTGTTTTTTGTGAGAAAAAAAAGGAAAGTTTCATATCGAATATCACAAGTAAGGTTCCGCTGATATATTTATAAAAAAATATTTTTTAAATAAAATATTATACAATTGCTATTTATACATTTTTAAGAGTCTCATAATGGACACAACCCATATATTTAGTACTTTTTTCTTTTTTAAAATAAAAATATTTTTCTTTCTCCATTTACTTTGCTTTTAAATGCGATACCATGGAAACCACGTACAGGTTCTTCATCTCCAATTTCAGATTTTTTACCCATCAATAAATCTATTCTATGTTATGATATCTCCAACGCAAAAAGAGAATTTGTGTAGTCGATAAAAGGCATTTATTTTATTTAATAAATTTCAAATGAAAAATAATTCTATTTCTTAAACTGTAATAAACGAAAAGACTTTTTGAAAATAATCACTATTGTTTGATAATGAATCATTATTATCAAACTGTTTCTTTTGAGAATACAAAATTTTAAGGCCATTTAATAAAGGGCTTAAAATTTGTTCATGCCAATTACAAACTTATTTTTTTAAGAAACGTTGTTCTTGAAAAAAGATTACTCCCATTATTCAGCGTGGCCCCGGTAGCCTAGTGGACTCGCCCCTGGCGGTTTTTGTTGAGTCGTGGGTTCGAGCCTTGATGCCACGAAAGACCCGTTGTGTAGCCGGGGCTGATGCACATTAAATCTGTCGGGGCTTTAAGTCCTCCCAATGACGTGGTGTGGAAGATAGGAGAGGAGGTGTCAGTTCAGGTGTCGTCCTCGGCACTTGACTTAAGTTCAAAATTACGAGGTCCGTCGCCAATAGCCCTCGTGTTGCTTCTAGTGGACGTTAATAAAACCAAACTTTTTATTCACCCGTAATTTGTTTATAAATGAATTCTTTCTTGAAAAGTTCTCTTAAAAATTAGTTCTCTTTAGACTTAGAATAAGTTATTTTTATACGTATATGAGCTACGTAAAACTTCAATATGTAATGTACAAGTAACTCAGTGAGAATAATCAAAACTTTTAATGCGTACCATTACTCCAAAAATATATTAATATAAATTACGCCTACACATTAAATTTTTATACAAACATATTTTTCAATTATAATTAAAAACATTTTAATTTAAATATTTACCTTTTTGAATATACTTGGTACAATTACGTTAAAAGGAAAATAAATGTATCGGAAAATTTATATGTTACTGACTTTTTTAAGAGTCAGTTGATCATTTCAGCATTTTTAATATTTTTAAAAATTCAATACATTACATTTTTTACGATTAGAAAAAATAAATCAACAATTTAAAATTTTCTTAGTTTTAATTCCTGGCACAACAAAACTAAGCTTTTAATTTTTTTTTTTTTTTTTGAAATTACTAAAAATAGAATTTCAAGATTTGACAAAAGTAACATTAGAAACAATAATTCATACTAAATTATTAACACTCTTCAAATTCAGTCAGAAATTTTTTTGGATAAAATAGCTCTTGAATTGTATATTGTGATGAAAAAGTTTAAATACAGTTCCCTAAAATGACAAAGACTGCCTTTAGAGATAAATTTGTTAGATTATAGAAGAAAAATAAACATATTTTTCAACTACAATTTTTTTTCTTCAAACAGCAGAAAATTACTTCACCAAACAAATAACGAGAGAAGAAAATTAAAAGAAAACAAGAAAATTTGCAAAAAGATAAATCACACAAAATTTAAAGGAACAAATCTAGGCATGCAAAGGAATGTGAGAAAAAAACCATAAAAGGAAATGCACTAAAACAGTTGTAAATTCTGAATCTGACTTCTGACAGATATAAAGAAATACCGAACAAGAAGAGTACTATATATATATATATATATATATATATATATATATATATAT